>VXBL01006006.1:180031-200948 GCA_013400195.1 Aramus guarauna | reverse complement strand
TAAAAAAAAAAAAAAAAAAATCACAACGCTGAGAGCGCAGCGGTCTGGCCCCAAACAGCAAGCGTTATCGATTCCTATCAGAGGAAGAAGAATAAAAATTAGAAGCTCCTCGGAACAAAGCCATTTTCCTCTGATGTACATGCATGGGGGGAAAAAGCCATTTTAATTACTGATCAAAAATAAATGACTTGCCATTTGCTAGGACTTTTTTTTTTTTTTTTTCAAAATTACTTTGTAGAATTACTTAAACTTATTAATATATTTATAAGGAAAGAAAACACCCATAAATGCTTGGAATGCTGAGCCAATGAATTAATTAACATCAAATTACTAGTGGTTACTACAGCTTGATACTAAACATTGCTACCCTATTATGTGGAGGATGGACAAAAATCTCTTGCAGCTGTTAATTATTTCAATTATTAATTTTACTTAATAATTCATATCCCTTTCCTGACCCCCTGGAGTATACTCCGGTATCTACATTTCTTCTTCTCCTTCTCCATTTCTCCCTAACTCCACTTTGAGCAAGACAATCCATCACTCTGCAAGGTTACTGGCTTCAGGAGAGGGGTTTTTTTTATTATTATTTTATTTTATTTTTTATAATCGACAGTCATTTCCTCAGAGAAATACCCCCAGTAAATACCTGCTCTAGAGAAATGATAATAAATCCTTAAAGGTGAACTTAGCTGCTTTTTTCCTCTCACGTCCTCTCTTTTAAAAAAACAAGTAATACCTCTTAAAAAAAAAAAAACCACCTCTGAGAGCCCAAATCCTTAATAGTACATACATGGAGAGTGAATTACGAATAAATCCACTTTAAAGTCAAGCGGAGAGGATTTTTTTTTTTTTTTTAAAAAACACCTTTTAGGTCTGGATTCAGGCAGCATCCCCCATCCTGACGCCTCTTTGTGCCTCCAGCATCACCCAAGGCTGCGCTCGGTCCCCGGACCCTTCCCCAGCGCTCGCCCCCACTGCCCAGCCCAGCACGGGTGAAAGGAGATAAAGGGAAACTGAGGCACGACCTGCCGGTAGGGAAATCCATTTGTGAACACAAGTTCCCACCTCTTCCCATCAGGCAGGTCCCACTGCTGGTCCGAAGGGTGCCCTGGCCCCAGGCATCTCTCATTAGGTGAGCACAGCCCTTGAAATACGAAGGGATTAAAAAAAAGAGACACACTCACATCTTTTTTCCTATTATTTTTTTTTTTTCTCCTGGTTTTTAAGCCCTCAGCATCTGCCTTTTTGAGCTTTTGTGCTTAACCGCCCTGAATAGAGACTTACTTCAAAGCGAATAGGAAAGTTGGGATTACAGCGGGACTCCCTGTGAGCTGGGGCTTCTGGAAAACTGGCTTGGCTTTGGAAGCGGGTGGGAGCAAGCCCCATGCACGGGAAACATTGCTCGCAGGGAAAGGTGTGCAATAGAAAAAAAAAATAAATATTTTTATATATATATATTTCCATAGAACAGCTTAATCCTACAAACTCCTGTCGCATTTGGTGCCTGCTGCGGTTCAGGGATGTAGCAGAAGTCGGCTTGATCCGCAGCGTAATTACAGCTGGTGCCACCAAACCATCCCCGCTCGCGGATGCACACGCCCGTGCACGATTCTGTACTTCTGGGTTTGTCTGGAAATTAATTTCCAGATGAAAAGGAAACCGTTTAATGACAGAAAATAAATGGGGGTTGGTGGAGGATGGAGAAAAGGATGAAAAAACCCCCACAACCCCAGGGCATTTTTTGCCGCTGAAGGGGATTAATATTTCCGATGGGTTTTTGGGGGGAGAGAGGAGGAATTTGGTGCTCAACTCTAGGGCAGAGTGTCCCAAATTCGATTCCAGGCACAAAACATTTAAGGAGAAGAAAGAGCTCTACACCCCAGCACATGCCCACACAAAAGCCCTCATCTATTAATCTTCTCCCTTGATCTAGAGGGTAGAGCTAAAATGACGTTTGATGCTCTTTGCTGATCTCTGGAGGGCAAATCAAATAACAAATAAGGGGAAAAGCAGTCACAGACACACAGCGTGGTTTATATCGCATAAAAATAGATACACAGAAAAATAAGCACGAGGATTGTTGGTTTGGGGTTGTTTCTGGGAGGGAGGGAGGGGAGAGGTCGCCTCGAAAACTGGATTTTTCTTCCTAATTGATCTCTTAAACATCGTGAAGAACGAGATACAATTATTTGATGGGTGGCCTGGCTGGCTTTTGCATATTCTTAATTGGGATAACAACTGCGCAGAGCCTAGGTACAATAACTGAAGTGTCTGGTACTCCGCTATTGAGTCCCGAAAGTACCCTGCCTTTCCATGGCATCACTTTTCCTTGGCAAGAACAAACCGAGCTTCGCCCACACCTCCGTTTAGGCAGCAGGTAAAAATCCCTCCCGTTTTGAATAACTGGAGAAACTGGGGCAACAAAGAGGGGAAACAATTTGCCCACGCTGTCTCAATAATGTGGTTATAAAAGGAATCCAAGACCACTTTTCCCGTCTAACCACAAAACCTCCCTCCCCGAGCGGCTCTGAATAACTGTGTCACTTTTCCTGCAATTTGCCGCGGCCACACGCTGCTCCTCTCTTCCCCTCGCTCCCCCTGATTGGCATTTCCATCTCCGCAACGTGGTGTTTTTCCATTCACCAAGGGAAACGCGCTTCTTTAGGGGTCCCCGGTTTGTTCTGAAACAGGGAGGGGGTTAGAAAGCGGAGGACAAAAGCCCAGCAGCCGGGGAGGGAGCAGAGAGCACACATGGTCCCTGCTTGGACCCAAACCTACGTGAAATCTGCATTTTCCTCCCGTTGGCCCTTTTTTTTGTTGTTTTTTTTTTGCAAAGCGGAGAGCCGCACACGTCTTGTAGCATTACGGTGGGATAGCTCATGATCTCGCTCCTGCAATACTTCTCCCACCGTTAGCTCTACCAGCCAGCCCATCCCCAACTTCCCACTGCCTGCCGACGCGGCGAACCGAATCCTGATGTATCCTCCCTAGATTAAACTCCACGGCTTTGCATTTTCCTGGCTGGTACGAGTGCACGGGATGCAACTCCAAAAAACAAGGGTTACCCCAGAGATTTTTGCCCCTCCAGCATCCCCAAACCTGCTCCCTAACAGGGGACCACATGCATGGTACCTGATGCACCGAAATCATCCTCCAAACCCAGACTTTTCAGCGCAAACAACAAACAGATCCCGCATCCCACACGGCTCCCCTAGAGCCGCTTTCCTTTAAGGAAAGGATTGGGTTTTGTTAGCTCTTCCCCCCGCCCCCCCCCGCCGCCTTTTTCCTCTTAGGCCTGAACGGTTTAACGAGCGTCCTTTTGACCTAGGAAACTTAGTTTTAATTTTCATCACTTTATCCAGAGAACAATGTGTCCTGGGGGCATCTTTGAGCACAATGTACACTTTCATCATCAAAACAAATGCTAGAAATACCCATCTGCCATGTTATCAGAGCGCATTGGCTCACTGAGCCGGACACCGCTTAGGGGACAAGGGAGGCTTTTACTCTTCTCAAAGTCATGAGTGCTCCCTCTAAGCTCTTTAGCATTAGAGACTCCTGTGGAGACGGGTATTAGAAGCTCCATTTCTTTTTTTCCCTAGTCAGGAATGACGGGAGATGGAGCTTTCTTTGGAGATTTCTGCTCCTACGGGGGAGAAAAGAAGAGCGGATCCTCCTTTAGGCATCCCCGTGGGTGCCTTGTAGGGTCTCAGGAGCGATGCTGCTCGGTGCGGGGGGGATGGAGAACCCAACCGGACCCACGGTCAAGGACTCGTCTCTGAGCTGAAGGTTACCCAGGGCGAGCAAGCATCCAGCAAGGCTCCACCTCAGCTTTCTGTCCCAAAAAGGGGGGGGAACGCCTCTGCCTGACCTGCTTTGATGGCGAAGCATTCGCCCCTATCCTGCCTTGGTCTCCGCACCAGCCCCCACCTAATGTAAATAACCCAGCTGATATGCACCAGCTCCATTCAACTCCCCCCATTATCCAGACCTTCCCAATTCCCCCACCAGCATCCAGATAATCAAGAACCTTCCGTGCCACGACGCTTAGCTTTATAGGATTTGCCTCCTTTAAGTCCCTTCCCCAAACCCACTTCTCCGAGGAGGCTGGCAAGCTACAGCCTTCTCTTCATTTCAGACTGGAATAATTTGGAATAAGTTATAATAATAGTAAACATAGTAAAAACAACAACAAATCAAACATGCTTTGTTACTCCCCAGGCACACGCATTTGTCTTCCAAGCGACAAAGTAATCACATTTTTGGTTTTAATTTATTACGTGCATTACAGTCGGTGCCTAGGGGCATTATCACAAGTCACAGCCCCAGCGCGCAACGGGAGGAATCGAGGCTCTTAAATCCTCACCTCCTTTAGCTTCTCCACCTGCCAACGTCTCCAGACATGACATCTTTCCCTTGGTTTGAGCTGATTACAACGGGGCCCAGGGATCGCACCTCGGCTCCATGGGGAAGAGCTGAGCCCCCGGGATCAGCATCCCCGTGGAAAGAGGGGCTCACAAAACCCACACCGGCACCGCCGAGAGCCGGGCTCTGCTTCATTTCCCAAGGAACTTGCATGGAGAAGCATATTTTTACCTATTAGCTTTTACGTTCTCCCTTCAAACTGCCTCAAAACATAATGCCCATCATTACTGTTTATGGGACACCGACACGCACGCGGAAAGCCTCGGAAACGTGGAGAAATACAGAGGGTCCTTCCCACCAGCGGTGCCACCCAGAAGGCAACTGGGACACGTGGGTGAGGACCGGCTACGGAGAGGGATGAGCAGCAGGATCTCAGGGGAGTTTTGGGGGTGGCTCAGCACCTTTCCGGCTCTTAGGGAATTGGGAAGGATGAAACGGGAAGGTACAAGGCTGCTGGCATGGTACAGCTGCCTGCTGCCCAGCCTCTCCCTCCATGCCGAGCAGGCATCAAAGCTTCCAGGAGAGATCTCCACGCTCCGGGTGCTTTCATAGAGGAAAAAAAAAAAGGGTTTTCCCCCCTCTTTTGACCAGGGTCTCACAGATGCTGTTGGCATTTTTGCACAGCGAGTAGCAGCTCACGCTTAAACCCAGCGAATAAGGATGCAGCCCTTCACCTCTGCATCCTGCGCCTATCTCTTTGTATAGGAACAGCACCAGCATCCCAAAACGTACGTACAAATCGGCTTGTTAGCAAGCACGGAGAGCCCTGCATCGGGCCAGAATAAGCAACAAGCTTTTGCCAGGCTGGGGAAGGAAATGGGATGGGGGCTGCGACTGCCTCCCCCAAGATAACGCCGAGAGAAATCTCCGGCGCGCAGCAGCCTAATCACATTTCTTGCCAAGGAGCACAAGCCTTTTGGCAGGTAGGGGATGGATCTCGGGAGCTGACATGTCTCTCTGCCATCTACAGCTGATGAAGTGTCAAATGAGATGGAACAGAAAGTGAGACCCATCTGGGGAAGCGGGCTCCGCCGGGCTGATTGATACCAGGAGGAGGAGGAGGAAGAGGAGGAGGGTGAGGTGGCTGGAGCACCGCGAGGACTCGCTGCTGGTCGTTCCCGTGCTCGGCACGGCGATGCTGAGGGGCACTTTTAGGGTGGTCGGCCCCGAACATCGCAGTCGCTCCTCCTCCTCCTCCTGCGGCCAGTGCAAAGCAGGAGCAGCCTTTGCAATTGCGAGCGCAGTCAGCGGTGACAGCGCTTATAGTCCTCAACACAAATAATGATGATCATTAATTAATGTCCTCATTCATTAGCATGAGAGAGGGTCCCTGGACAGGCTCCTTTGGATCTGACAGGTAGCTCGGGGGAGCTTGGGTCCAGGGCTTTGCAGAAGGGCTGGTTTTAAATATTCACATCAGCAGTTGGGTTCTTCGGCAAGAACAGGGGGAGGAGGAAAGTCCGTGCCGCTCATCACCGGGTGATGCTGACTCCCACCCAGAAAGAGGGGAGGACACGTCCCCTAGCCTTGCCCACAGCATCTGCATCCCATACGGGGATTAACAGAAATAAGACATTTCCAGCCTTGCCCCTCAACTGTCACAGCTCCCTCCATCCAAACGGACCATCAGACACCCCAGAAGAGTAGAGGGTGATCTTCAAGATGTGGGGGATGATGTTGCTCAAGGACCTTATGGGAATTCGGTCCCGGGTTAATGGAAATCCCCTTCCAACCCAAGGAGACACTTTACGTCTGGGGGTCCGGTTAGTCAGGGACTGGGGCACGACACGAGATCCACCAAAATGAAACACGAGCAGAAAAACCCTGCTCACAGAAAGCAAAAAAACCCCCATAGAGCCACGAGGTGCTGTGTTTCATGATACCCCTTAATAGGATCAGCAAAACAGGGTCAGCATGTAAAATACAGCTGCTTTGGAGATCACAAAATATACTTTAATCTGCGGTGGCTTTTCACCCCTAGGGACCTGTGAATTGGTATACTCTATCTGGTTATTTAGCTGATCCTGTTAAAAATGTATCAGAATAAAGCAAAGTGGGGGGAAAAAAAAAAATCCTTCCTTGTGTGAACTGAGCCAGAGAAAACTTTCCCTCTAGCAAGACTCTGGCAAAAATCCCAGTCCCACTCCACCGCTGCTTTGAAATACAAACAAGAGGATCTGCTGGTCCTAAAGCGCGTTTCCCACTGCCCCGGGGCTCGTTGCCTCCGGGAGGTCCTGGAGATGCTCCTTGGAGCTGGCTCTCCGAGCAGGGCTGGTCATCGTAGCTAGTGCAAGGAAGCGGCGAGCTGGGAGATAAGACGACAGGGAGATGCAAGAAAGCAGAAGCAACCTGACGGCAGAGAAACCTTCATGGGTCACGCCTTGGAAGGAATAAAGCACAATGGAGTTTGTACCTGATCCCAAAACGCAGCTCCCCTTTCCCCCAGCCCTCCGTTACCGCTGTAAGGCAGAGCCTGAGGGCAGCGGCAAGGAGGATTTTGTCAGGTAGCAACATCATGAAGTGACTGAGCGAGCTGGGAAGTCGGGGGAGCTGTGGTCAGAGCCGTGCTGGGGAAGGATGCTCAGCACCAGCCACTGCCTGATAGAGACATCACACGGCGACTATGCACGAGAGAGAGGCAAGAGCTGTCTTCACACGTTGCTAAAACCAGCAGAAAAATCCACAAAGGGAAGATAAAAAAACAAAAAAAAAAACAAACAGCTTTTGGTTACCTTGAGTAAGTTATCCGGTGCTGGTGGCAGGCTGGAGGTGAAACCCCCCCGGCTCTGTGAGGGTCTGCTGCCCACCCAGGTTTGCTCCAGCCTGCTGTCACCCAGCTCCTGCTAACCTGTTGCTATTGACTTTTTCATCTGGGGGCCGCTCTTTGGTCAGGTTTCCACGTCAAAGGCAATAAAGGGAAGAGCTGCGGGAGGTGGGAGCGGCGCAGGGAGGTGTAGGAGTGCTGGGGGGGGGGCACGGGGGGCTGTCGGAGCCCCAGGCACCGCACGCAGCCCCGAGGCCACTCGATGGGAAACCGGAGCCGTTTCTGCCTGCATCTCCTGGTGCGGGGACCGCAGCTGCCCTGCAAGAAGCCTAGCAGCAATTTCAGAGAGGTGGGGGGAAGAATAAGGCAATAAAAATAACAGTGCAGGCTGGGCAAATCCCAAAGGGTACGGGGTTCCCGAATTTTGTGCAAAGAGATGGGATCTGCATGCCAAAGCACCTGCACAGCGTGAAGGGACAGGAATCCATCCTTCATAATAACTCATCGCTATATCTCCTGGAGGATGCTCAGTAAATCTCTCTTAAGGAGAACCTTAGTAGTAGTATTTTGGGACAAGTAAGGCTTGGGGACAGCAGCTTGCCCCAGCATCATCCCAAATCCCCGAAACAGAGCCATGAGCTGGAACTGCCGGGTCCCGTCCCCATCCCTGGGCTGGGCGGCTGGTGGGAGCCGCTGCACCGGGCCAATTCAGCCCTGATTGCTTCCCCCAGATCTGAAAGAAAATTGAAAAGATTGAGGCCCTCGCACGCACGCCGCACACCGCGCGGGAGCCAGGGACGGCAGCGCTCGGTGCCTCCAGCCCTGACCTTTATTTTCCATTAATGGACCCGGGTGAGTGTCGGCTGTGTCTGAAGCTGCTTAAAACGAACTCAAAATAAGAGGGATAAACAGCAGCAGTTAAGGCCTTTTTTTTTTTTCTTCCTTCCCATACCCCTCCCCTTTTTTTTTTTTTTCTCCTAGAGGAATGCTGAACCAATTGCAGCAAAGTTACGGACACAGCGAGCGGGTTCTGGGCGCAGGCAACTTGCTGGGAACCGACTCGCAGCCTGGGGCTGCCGACCGCGTAAACGCCGAAGACAAAACCCAGAGGAGAGCTGCGGGAGGTTTGCAAGTCCCCAGAGATGCCAGAAAGCATCTGGTTCAAGTGCCAGCAGGACAGAGCCATCCCATCCCCCTTCAGAGAAAAACGGAATGAAAAATAATAAGCGAACATCTCTAAGGCTGGAAAGCGCAGACGAGGTACGGGAAGGCGATGCTGAGAGTTGCGTTAGCTTTACACCAACGTTGCGTGAGCATTTGGCATCCACCCCGCGGGTGCAATTCGCTGCCCTAATTGGGGAATTTTGCCCCACCGCTCTGGCAGGTCGTTGGGCATCATCCATTTGCCGAAGCCCGAAGAGGTAAGAGGGCTCTTGCACGTGGCTTGCACACCCCAGGTCGTGCCAGCAAGCCCCGCGTTGCGGGGACAAGGGCTCTGGTGCGAAGGAGAGCTCCGATTCGGGCTTTTACGCGCCCAAATTGCCGGCAGAGGGAAAGAAGCCAGCCCAAAACTTTTAAAAACATTAACCTTCGCTGGTATTTACAGAGCAAACAGGGAGCTCGCTCAAATTAAATGGCAATGCTTTGCTTCCCTCCGCTATTCCCGCAGAAACAGAGGCACCGAGCTGCTCCCGGGGAGCCAGGAGGCCACGGGGATGGGCGTCCCAGCCCTCAGCACCTCCGGGCTGCCTGCGGATGCAGGGATGGGGCCAGGGTCTGGTAAGCAGGTTTAGGATTCCAGTGCACGCTGTGCTAGACCACTAACTTTTTAATGCTTTAAGCTCATCTCCCAGCTAGGCCTTTAATTTAAATTTCGCTGGAGAGCTGCTGCATGTTTAATAAATAACTATCGATTATTTAGAGAGCACCTGGGTTGAGGTTTACCACCTAAGGCTGGGGACACATGTAAAAACGCACAGTACCTATTACTGCCTTATTAAGCCTTAGTCCTGGGCACGTGCTTAATCACCACTTCCTATTTCATTAGCCAGTGATTTCAGGGCTTATTTGGGGGGAAAAAAAAAAAAAAATACCAATGGGGACGTAGCTCTGACAGCCCTGGGAAACGGCACCTCCTTCCCCCTTTGCCGTCCTCGCCCGTGCCCAGCGCCAAGGAGGGATCGGAGATGCGAGGAGGACGATGTGATGGCTTCACGGATCCCACCGTCGCTCTGTGGTCCAGCACCGCGGGGGCTGCAGCCTCTGACCGAGCTCCATGCCCCCACCCATGGGGACACCAGCCCCGGCCAAGGGGTACCCAAGCCCTGCCAGCCGCTGAACCCCCATCTCCCAAAAACCATCATGCCCGGAGCTGCCGTCTCCTCCTCTGCGACTACATCTCGCCGGGAACACTCTTAAAATCCCCACAGGAGCAAATTAAGTCCTGTGGTTTGCAGCAGGCAAGGCGCGCGTCTCCCCCTTCCCCCAGCATTACCATATTTCACACCGAACGCCAGATATTTAAAGGTAAGTTTCCATCAGGATCCATGAGGATTTATCTACGCGGGCTCCCATTAGCGGTAATAAGATGAAGGCGATCAGCCTCATACATTTCACTTTGGCCAGTATAAATGCCTTCACATTCATTAGACAGATGTCTGCTGGAGTCGCGAGCGGGAAAGAGCTGGCGGGGAAGAGGAAAAAGAAGGGGAAGAAAAGGAAGAAAAAACACTCCCAGGCTACTTCTAGCTTTGTCTTTGCCGGGAAGGTGGTTGGGCTTAGCGGAGATTCGGCAGAGCCCGAGGGTGCAAGGCAGCTTGTTACACCCGGACCCCCCTACGGCTGCGGTCCCTTGCCCATTTCTCCCAGCAGACACAACCCTCGTGCTCATGACTGGGTGGACCGGGGGTTATTTTGGCCGTTTCTTTGCAGGATTTCTAGTTGCTCGTTTGCTCCGTCCCAGCGGAGGCTGCCATCTGCCAGCGCGTCACCCCGACAGGCGATTTTGTCAGCGCCACGGTCGGCGTCACTGTGAAGGTGACACTTTCCAGGGGGGCTGGCTATGTTGTTGGGGTTTTTTTTTTTTGGCTGCGTTAAATTTATTCGCAGAGCAACTTCAAAAATAAAAATAATAATAATAAAAAAATATTCAAACGCAACCAGAAAAGACTTTGTAAAAATAGTCATTACCAAACTCCACGCTTTCAGATACTGTTATTGTTCCAGTCAGCCCCAGAGATAAGAGCTGAAATCAGGGCCCTGCTGTGCACTTCACAAACATGCAAAAATGGTCCCTCCCTTCAGAAAAGGTCTGCACTTGCTCTGAATTACAGTACAGACAGCGGAGATTTGGTGCTAAGCACTGCAGACGTGTTAGATGTCTTATCACACATTCACACCAGTACGTGTTAACTCTGAAGCATACTGATGGCGAGCTATAAGTCATCTCTGCATTTCAGTTGACTTGCTCAGCTACTCTTTGGCTATGTGCACAGCCTTCCTCTGCTTCCTCTCCAAGTAAAGGTCCCTTAACACCCATAAACCAACCCAAAAAGGGTGCTCAAAGAGCGCTAACCCCAAGGCAGCAGCCACACGGAGCCGGGTAGCACAGTATTAGCATGGCCCAACATCCTTTGCATCGTCAGCTTCCCGCAGCCATGAAACGGCCTGCCGTAATCTCCTGCTCTTCCTCCCCGCTCACTGGGTGCACAAGGGGTCCAGACAACCTTTGCAAAGCTCCAGCGCCGTGGAGCCAAGTCACCGCTTTCCTGACATGACATTTGTTATCCCTAATTACCAGCTTGGCTTCATTTTAAAGTCATTTGCACTGATTACTCTGACTGCTGCCTTGGGTAGTCAATGACTTAGATTAACTAATCACAGCACATAGGAAAATATTTTAAATATATGTATATTCACCTAAATTCCTTCAGTGTCCTGCTTTGCAGCGTCTTGGCTTAAATTGATGCCCACTTGTTCCTCTAATCTGACACTAGCTCAAAGAGCCTCGTGGCATCAATCCGCTCAATTCCCTTCAGAAATGTGTAAGCCCTCAACGAAGCCCCTTCTTAATCTCCTTTTTGCCAGTGATTACAGAGCTGGTGTCTCTAACTCAGCCTGGATAAGAGCCCCCACGTCCCCATCGGGTTGCCTTTTGTTTGCTTGGCTGCTCGGTGTCACTCCGTGCAGCATCGCCAACCCCACAGTCACCTGCCCGGCTGTGCTCCAGGAGAGGAGTTTAACGCATTTACAAACCGCTGAGCGCCTTTGGGGTAGTTTAGATCCTTACTTTCAAGATTTTCCCTAAAACCACCAGGCAATTTTAATGATAATAATAAAAAAGAAAAAGGCAGAAAGTTGAAAATCTCAATTCTAAATTCCAGATTGTGGCAAATCCGCAGCAGAAAATAAATTCCGTGGAGATAAGTGCATGCCTCAAAGAGAGGACGCGTTTGCTCCGCAGCTCCACGGCACCTCTCCCATCCCGCTTTCCACTTCCACGTACCCCTCGCTGCACCCGCTCTCATGTCTTCCCCCCTCAAAACCCCAGTCCTGGCTCTGGAGAGGACGTCGGCTCTCCTGAGCTCACTCCTGAAAAGCCACGGATGCCTCTGGCTCCCCAGCTTGCGATGACTTCACCCCTTTCTCTCCACGGCCCCTTGCTTCAATGGGAGCATGGGGGCTATCGGCATTAGGACGGGACTGCGGAGAAGGACGGCTACGTGTGCGGACAGACAAACAGACGGCCGTACGGCCCTCCCTGAGCCAGCGCTTCTGCCTCTGCTCCCTGCTGGGATGGATTGTCATGGTTTAGCATGCAACAAACTCCTTCCAGACTTGGCATCGGGAGGAAAAGCAGCTGCAAGAGCCCCGGCCAACTCTCGACGGGAGGGAACATGCCTTAGGCACAGGTCGTAAACACACGTGCGGCGAAGCTGCTCGGATGAGAAGTAATTTCAGCTCGGCATAGCCTGATGGCAGGAAAGCAAACAAATGGCTGACCAGCGGGAACCCCGCTCTGCCCATGGCGTGCGGGAGCCGGGAAGGGCTCTGCCCAGCACAGCCAGCCAGCCGCTCCCCAAAACGGAGGGGAGAGCCCCCGGAGACAGCGAAGGGCTCGCCTGGGCTCAGGAGCCCAGACACCTTGCGATACAGCGCTGGATGGGAGAGGAGGAAGACGGAGGAGAGGAGATGCTGCTGCCTTGCCGTTTCTACAAGGATGCTCAGTGCGTTTGCACGGGGGCAGAGACGACGCGGCGCTTGCAGAAGTGACCCCCACCCCCAGGGGAGGTCTCCGAGGGTCCATCCTGAGGACATGACGGAGATGCCCTGGGCTGGGCAGGGAGGGGACAGTGCCCATGAGAGGCACAGTGATTTCCCACGCAGGGGGTCACAGGAGCCCAGGACATGCCTGTGCCCAGCTCCATGATCAGCCTGCTGCAGGACGCCCTCCTCCTCTCCCCTCCCCCCCATCTCTCTCGCAGACTTTGAGCATTAAATCTTCCGCGCACAGGAGAACATCCCCACACACCGTCTCCTACCAGCCCTTCGCTGCTCCCGGTTCCCCCATCACCCCTTCCCACTGCAGCAATGAGTTCTGTCCGGCCTCAGAGCCCTGCGCCATGCTACGCCTGCACCCATCTGCTGCAACCTGTGCAAGCGGAGACAGCGGGGCGTTGCTGCAAGCCACCGGTCTGGTGGTACTGCAGAGTGAAGGAGGGAGGAGAGGAGCAGGAGGGCCAAGATGAACCACCTGCACAGGCATCGCATCCCGGACTGAGGACGCTCAAGGTCAGGGAAGAGTTGCAGCTCCACGTCGCAGCCACGCTCAGAGAAATCACTTTCCCCCAACTTATCTCTCTCTTCCCCCCGCCCAAGTCTTCAGCAGAGATGATAGGGGTGAGAGCCGGGAGGATGGCAGGGTGAGGACCACAGGGCTTTTCCACAGCTCGTTTTCGCCATCTAGTGCTTAACTCTCCACAGAGAAGCTAGCTAAAGTGATCCCGCACCCTCTTCCACCCAGATACATGCAAAAATACAGATTATTTCACACAGACAGAACTGCTCAGGATGGAAACCAGCCCCTGAGGTGGTTCAGACCTGGTCCCTGTGCACCTGAAGCCCCAGAGCTGGAGATAGTCATAAACGCTCACATTTGAGCCGGTTTTAAGGAGTATTTTTTGCCTGTGGGCAAAGAGAACGAGGAGGACGCCTGGTATCAGTACCTGAAAGCTCGCTTTCTGCTCCCGCTCCCCCCGTGTCCGCAGTGCTGCCCTTTTTCCTTGAGAAATCGCCGCGAGTGCCTCAGTTTCCCCAACAGAAAGGGTCAGGAGGGAGGATAACTTCTCTCTTTAACAACGCAGAGAAAATTATCGCTTTCCATACCTCATCAGTACGCTGGGAATCTTAAGAGAGGAAAGTTTGCCAATGCCCTCGTAAAGAATGAAATGCCTGGATGCATGATGCTTTCCATGAGACCCCAAATGTTTATTCCTCCCCACCAGACCTTGCAAGGGAAAAGCAGAGTTGGATACCCACCAGCGTGCCCCACATCAACCTGGACATTTTCTAACTCAAAAATGATAAAGCATTTTAATTGATACAGAAAACACAGCGAGTCCTTCCTGCGACCCCCTCCGGGGAGCAGCACAGCGGATGGTCCAAAACGAGCAGGAAAAAACCAGCCCCAGCCCCACACGGAGCTGCAGCAGAAACAACAGAAGCCAGAAAATAAAGAAGAGGAGCTCAGCCCGCCGCGCTGAGCCCCTTTCGCTCTGGAGCGAGGCCCTGCGGGATGCTCAGCTGCTACCCGAGTTGCCGGCAGAGCGGTGCTGCCTGGAGCCGGTGGTCTCCCCCGGACCCGGTGGTCCCCAAAGTGCCCCCAGACTGCTTTGCAGTGCTGCAGGAGGGGATTGCCATCTGCTGACAAGCCGCAGCCCTGCATGCTCCTGCAGGCAAGCCCTGCCTGCGCGCTCCTGCCTGCGCGCTCCTGCCTGCAAGGGCTGCTGGGCAGGCAGGGGCTGCCTGCTTCCCTCCGGGCACGGCTCTTGCTGGGGATGGAGAGCAGGACACAGCTCTCCCCGGAGCCCAGCGAGCTGCCGGATGGCTTCCCGCATCCTGAGCAGGATGAGGCCCCGGGATGCCGTCCTGTACCGGCGCAACGGAGAAAAGGCAGCGGCATCTACCGGCAGCTACTCACGAGTGAATAATCAGCTTATTACAGATTCAGATAGAAAATCATAATATTTGCTAATCACAATATTAATTTCTTGCTAATTGGCTGCCTGATGGCACAGGCAGAGCAAGGGGGCACCAGCTGGCTGCCGGAGCAGCGCCTTGCCTGCCTGCTACGCGGCACCGGAGGCTTTGGCTTCCTCCAGCAAAGTCGGGTGCAGAAGTCGAGTTCCCTGTTCCCTGGGATGGGGACGGCTTGCAGCCTTTCGTCGTCCTGCCAGAGGGACCCTCACCCTGCTCTTACCTGAGGGCAGGAGGAGGGGAAGGGGCTCAGTACAAGGGCAGGGAAACTGAGGCATCAAAGAGCCATCCCGTATGAACTAGGAGACGAGCAAAGCAGAAGACCCAGAAGCTCTGGGCAGCATTTCGACACTTGCACCCTCTTTTTTTTTTTTTTTTTTCCCCCCCAGCATCACACCACGCAGCCAACACCACCGCTCCCCATCCACCTCCAGGACTGTGCCCACGTCCCCTCCCTTGGGAAGAGGGGTCCGGGGAGGAGGAGGAGGAGGAGGAAGGCGGCTTTCGGCAGCGGCTCTGCCCTGTTCGCAGGTAACCCCTCTGCGTGGAGCCTGTGCAACATTATGCAGGTTGGATGCCAGGCAAGGCTGATCACAGAGTCATTGCTGCTGCTGCTAATGAGGCCCTTAGGCTAATTAAAAAGACGAGTAGAACACAAAAACATAATGAGGAGCTAGTTTATCAGTCAATCGGAGGACATGAATACGCCAATAAAAGTTTGAACTACCTCCTTGCTGCCAGCATCCCGGCTCTGGCCCACCCCAGGGCTGGAGGGGGAGCAGACACTCACCAAAATGGTTTTGTGCTTCCCAGCTCCTGGTCCAGGACCAAATGGGGAGACGAGAGGCGGGGGAGAGGCATGCAGCCTCCTCTCCTCTGCTCTCTGCCTGCCTGGCACAGGGATGCTTGCATTTACTTGGCAGAGGACAGAGGGCTTGAACAGCATCTGCTGGAGCTGGAGAACTTCAGCAGGTCCCCACAGACATTGACGGACCCCCCCCCGACTCAGCCCTGCGGCCCTACGCTCACAGACATCACGCTTTGCACCCACGCGAGCGACAGCAGCAACGCTTCCCACCTCCCGCCGGCTCCCAGGCTCTTCCCTGGCCACAGATGACATCTCAGCTGTCTGTGATATACATCTGCCTGCGTAGAGCCGCTCGGCTCCCTGCCCGGGCTCGCTTCGGATCTGCGAGGGCAGAGGATGGTGGTGGGAGGCTCCTTGGAGCTGCAGTCCCCTCCCCTGGGTTTCACATTAGCCTCTAACCAGGCGGAACGAATGGGCAGGAGAGGCTGCAGTCCCGCTGCCTTGGTGTTATTAATATTATTATTATTATTATTATTATTCTCCCCGTGCCAGGCTCAGGGAGTGATAGTTGCAAGACGAGCACCTCAAGCGAACCACAGGGCTGGGGGAGGAGAGGATGGCCGGCAGCGCCTGGCCCCACTCCAAAGGCACCCCAAAATTGTGGACAAGGGGACCGGTCCCGCCTGGCCCCAGCCGGGAGGTCCCAGCATCCCAGCACCCATCCCCATTCCCCGCACCAGGACGCGCCTTTGACGGGTTTCCTCGCTCAGCGCTCCGGCCCCGCTCGCGGATGAGCTGGGAAATCTCAGGGGCGTCTTTGCGATAAACAAATGTAAACACTTATACCTAAACAGCAGCAGCTGGAGCTGGCGCGCCTGGGTGCCCCAGGGCACCGGCAGCACGCTGCCTGCTGCCGACACAACGCCGGCGAGGGGACGGAGAGGAGGAGGAGGGATGCTCTGCGGCTGGGAACGGGCTGCAGTGATTTGGGGAATGGGAAGGGGTAAAGCAGCACAAGAGTGAAGCAGGGGAGGGTGCAAAGGAAGGGATGTCCAGCAGGAGAGGGGGATTTGGGAAGCTGAACCTTCTCAAACCTATCGACAGGCGCTGGGTCGCTGCCTGCATGTCCAAGCCCCTGATTTCCCAAGACAGCCCCTGATTACTGCTGTGCCACACGTTCCCTTGCAGGACAGAAATTCCAGATATATCACCGGAGGTGTCGGAGGCGCTCCTCCCGGGCCGTGATTCATTACAGCAAGGCAGACGCTTTGCAAGAGGAGGCAATACCGCTTCATCCGCGCTCCCCGTCCCTGGGGCCGGGGCTGGCCTGTCCCCAGAGCTGCTCTGCACGCTGGGATAATGAATTGGCAGCGGCTGCCCGGGCCGGGGACGGCAGGCAACACAGCACAGGTTGCCTCTGCCCGCAAAGATGCTCCTGCAGCGTCCTCATTCAGCCTAGATGCAAAGATTTCCCCCTACTAAGCTTATTTTCAGCACCCTCCTTTTACACGACCCCAGAAGTGCAAGGTTCACCTCATTCAATGCGATAAACCCCACCGGTGCACGGTTGCTCCCCAAAATGCACCACCCCTGGGTGGTCCAGACCCCCAGCTCATGGACCCCCCCCCCCCCCCATCTCCTTTGCCCAAGCCCCGCAGCAGCCCCGGCTCCTCTCCCCTGCCTGCCAGGCTGGCTCCGAGACGGGGATGCTAATTAAATTACGTTTCCAGCCCAAACTGCTTCGTCAAGTAAATAAATAAATAAATAAAAATCAGAAGGTCATCAAAGTTGTGTTTGGAGACCATCACATTAGCATACATCTGCATAGCAATGAAGGGAAAAAAGGGCCATTTAAAGAGAGCTGGTAATTTACCCAGCCAAGTAAACTTCATTACCTTTAAGTAGCGCGGCACACAAGCACTAATTCACACATTTAACGACCCTGGCACAGATGGCAGAGAGGGACCCGGGGAGGGCAGGGGCAGCCAAGGTGCCCTGGCCCCCCTGGGAGCCTGTGGTCACGGTCACCCCCCCCCAGCACCCTCGACACCCCGCTGGGCCAAGGGATTTGGGTGCACCAGGGTGTCAATGCCAAAGCTGCATCTTTCTGGGGGTGCAACTGCAGCCGGACCACGGCATACGGAGGGGCTTTGCTTCAGATCCTGCAGCCCACTCGGGGCTGAGCCCCCTCAGAACCGTGCCCTCCCCCCCCCGGCACATCGGACCACATCCAGCTCTGCACCAGCACCAACAGCATCACCTTGCCTGGCATCATCCTGCACATCCTCCCAGGCATCTCCTGCTCGCTAGCGGAGCCTTGTAGTACCCGGCGGAGCCGTGCGAGGCCACCACAGCCCCGCGCTCCCATCCCTGCCTCTCCATTAAATGCAGCATCTGATTTCTCCAGGCTGTTATGTGTATATTTATTTCCAATGAGGTCAGGAGTATCAAGGTTGTAAAATAACATATTTTCACTTGTTTTCTTTCCAGATCTCATACGAAGCGCTTCCGAAGTCAATTATCTCCCGGAGGCTGTGCTCCCCACACACGTACGCCCGCTCGGCTCTGCCTTGTGGCACAGCAGCCGCCTGACATCGCCACGCTGGGGGCGGGGGGGGGGAAGAAACCGGGGTGAGGGATGAAGGAGAGATGGGAAGGGGGGGGGAAAACACAACCCCCCGATGGGCATGTCAAGCCTCCGAAATAAAAATTGCTCGCAGAAGACAATCGGCAGCACACGAGCGCTTCGAGAGCCTGCGTCGGCATGGCAAGCCCAGCCGCGGCGGGGGCAGCTCCCTTCCAGGTCTTGCCCCCGCACCGAGTCCCACCACAGCAAGGACTCACCTCCAGCCCTATCCAGAGATTGAATCCTCACCCTTGGGAGGCGGCAGGAGGGGAAATGGGATGCGAGCTTCCCCAGGGTGAAGAGGACAGGAGTGGCTGTAACAGTGCTCCTTGCAGAAATGCCCTTTCCGGTTGGGGCATCCCCCCGGGGGGTTCGGCACATTTGGGTAGGGTAAGAGCTCCCCTTTTCCTATGGGCTGCATCCTCGACCCACCGAAAGAAAAGATTCGTACTTCATTGGACTTAACAGGCTTTGGAGAAGGCCTCAAAGAGGCAGAAAGTCAGGAGAAGACACCAGCCCACCCAGCAGGTTAGGACCCCCGTTTGGGAAAGTCAAGTTCAAGCCCCCTCTCAAAATCAAGCACAACCGAAACCTCAATGTTCCTTCCTGCCACAGCCCAGCCAGCCCTAACGGGTGGGAGCACGGGCCACCATCCCCGTGCCACCCGGCCAGGAAGCCAGGACGACATCCCGGTTTGCCGCTTCCCTTCCCCTCCCACCCGCTTCACTGTATTTTCTAAAAGATCTCTTTTTGCAATGTCTCATTTCATTCCTCATCAGTTGCTTTCACAGAGCATAATGCCGGCTTGTCAGCCAGCCCTTGCAGAAAGGAGTAAATCCTGTTTGATCCATTCCTGTGCACTTTGAAAATGCAGAAGAGCACCTGAGGCAGAAACACAATAACCCGGTGCGTAGGGGGTTTGCTGGGCTCCTTAATTATCCAGGCACCAGAGTCCTTTAGCTCTGCGTACAAGTGGTATTTCCAGCTTGTTTCTCTCTTGACTCAAGTACTGGCACAACTAGCTAACAATTGATGGAAAACAATAATAACATTTTAAAAAGACAAGGTCGGGGTTATTTCTTTTCTCTCTCCCCTTCTTGAGACAATAGCCGTGATGATAGCTGGGAGCACAAGGTAATTTCGGGCTGTGATTGAGCTCTGCAAACTGACACACATCACTCATCCATCCTTTTTCCCCCTCTTCCCTCCGTCTCTTGGGGGCAAGGAGGTGCCGGGCAGGGTAGGAGCAGGGAGCAAGGGTAGCAGGCATGGATAGCATCTCTCCCAGCGACCAGGGGAACAAATATCCTTTCCCACACAGGTACCCAGCAGGTCCCAGCTCAGCATCGGGGAGGTGTCGGCATCCCCATCTCTTTGGTTTTATGTCCTTACGGGCAGGGGAAAGACCCCTCCCCCCCGCCAAAGAAGCCTTTTCAAAGCATTTAGGCAACTATCTCCCACTGCCATCAGTGGAAGCCTAGCACTGCAACGCCTTGAAGAAAATGGATCCCAGGGTGGGATTCAGAAAAGATTTAAGGGCTCGGACACCGGGCCTGTGGACAAGGCAGAGCTGCAATAACCGACTGCTCTTCACCTATCGCAACACAAAGCAGAGCGCGTTTGCTTACGCTTTTAGATTTGCTGCAGGCGATGCGCTGGGGCAGGACCAGCTAACCGGGACTGCTGGCGAGCTCCTTAACCGGAGAGGGCTTTCACCTCTCCTTCCCCACCAGGTGTCCGGCTCCCAGGGATGGGGACCAGCATAAAAACATCTTAAAACTGCCGTGACTGACTCTCACCCAGACCCAGAAATACCCTCTCGGCGGCACGGCTACACACAGGCTATTAGATTTGTATTGCGTTAACTAGACCCGTCTCAGAGCAGTGCAGCTGGAGCGGTACGAATGCGTTCGCAGACAGACTCTTAGAAGCAGCACAGATATTATTATGAAGTATTTGCATCGCCACAATACATAGCTGGCCCCATTACGGCACTTTCTGAGCACCTTGTAATTACAGATGCCTGTATCCTCGCAACCCTCCGCAAAGGCAATGTACCACTATTACTTCCCATTAACAGACAGTGATCTCCGATCCAGGGAGGCGAGGAAGAGAAGGGTTTGCAAAATAACACTTACATAATCCTGGAAAGGCTCAGCAGGATTTGCAAAAGCATCTGTGCGAGTATCTGACTTGTTCTGCCACTTCCATAAAACCCGCCCAGAGCATCGATACTAAATCTGGTGACACAGGGGGACCTTACGGCATCAGAGGGAAGCAGAGTCCCAGAAGAACCTCAAGGCCACCAGATCCATCCCACCCACCCTGGAACCTGCATCGGAAGGTGACAAGCTTCTGCCGAATTAAAACCCGACGCAGATCCTGATAGCACACACATCTTCCATCCCTCCCTTGCCTCCTCCCCAACCCTGCTAGACCCCCACAAAGCGTTTTCCCCAGCTGCTTGGCATGAAAGACGCTGCACAAAATAAAGTTGTGTTGCAAAGTAATTGCACCTGGAAGGCAGAGCCGCCGCTGCGACCAAACACCGGGCACTGCCTCTTTGAAATTTGTAAAAAGAGCCAGAATACATCAGGAATAAAAACAACAAAGAAGAAAATTGGGACAAGCCACGCTAATACAGTGGAGGTGGGAGCAGCCAGTAGCTGGAAAGGAAAGCGGGGGTGGAATGATTTTCCCTATTCCCTCATGAGATATACAGACATACATTTATCTATATAATTTTATTTTTTTTTTAAGATGTTCCTGCTTCTCTCCCCTCCCTCTTAAAATCCAGCCTAGTCTCAGCTGCTGCTGTGCCATTGCCTACTGGGCAACGTGAGGCGAGACTGTGGCTCACAGGGATGTACCTGCCCCAGTTTTAAGCCCTTTTTTTATTTTTTCAGAAAGCGGTAACAACCAAGCTACGGACAGAGCGAGCTCACCAAACCCCTCGCAGCCGAAACTCTGCAACCCCCATCTGCAGAGTGACATACATGAATAATCCAGATCCTACTCCCAACTAATTTTTTATTGC
>VXBL01006006.1:164936-179994 GCA_013400195.1 Aramus guarauna | reverse complement strand
TTTTTTTTTTTTTGAAATGCATCCTAAAAAAGGATTCATGTCTTTGAACTGGCATTTGTTCACACCCGCGGGTTTGCGCAGAGCGTGGCGTGGGGCTCTGGGCTGGCAGGTACATGCGGGTATCACTGCAAGACTGATGATTAATAGGAGCAGGGAGGGACACCCCGGGAAACCTGTCATGTCCCCTGGAAATCACCCTGCGTCACCTCGCAAAGGCGATCCTGCTCGGAGACCAACGTATTATCACCTCTTCTTTTTATATCATCTTTTTCTTCCCCTCCCTCCTCCCCGAGCACCTCACTCCAGTAATAACTTGGATGCCAAATGCCTTGGGATGCCAAATAACAAAATGCATTTCCGCAGCGGCTTCATAATTAATGTTTGCATCGTTTATCTTTCATGGAAAGATTATTCTGACTAACGAGGTTCTGGGCCACTAATTCATTACAGTGCCTTGTCACTTCCTGCTCCTTCTTATTACCCAGAAATAGACTCATTAGTCAGAGTTCAATGACAGGGAGAAATTGTGTTCGTTAATTTAATTCCTCTCCTCTCTCTCTCTGGGTCGGTGTTTGTCCGAAATCAGGGATTAAAAGGAGAGGGAGCAAACACGACCGACAAGCTTGCTCGGTGCTTCCCCCGTGCTTCCCATCTCGCTCAGGGAGAGAAAGCATCGTGCATCGCTGAGCCCATCACTTCCCTGCAGCGACGGACGCGTGCAGGGACGGCTCTGCTGCTGCTGCTGTGGCCTTAAAGCATTTTCACGGCCTGGGCGATGTTGGCTTGTGAGCACAAGGCTCCCCGCGGCGAGCTGCAGTTGAATTTCTTGCATCGCTCACGCTCGAGGGAAGCGGGGAACCAGCGACCCGTGACTTGTTGGACTTGGAGCAAAGCAAACCTCCGCCAGGTCCTGCTGAAACCCTTTCCACCAGTACCTGTAACGCACTTCCCACCTCGGTGCGATGGACTTACAGCTCCATCTTTCATGATTATCCATTTCTGTGTTTCCGCTATCGCTTGCTGCCTTGCGATATGGCATTTCCAGCTGGGCATCCCCCAAAAGCCACAACGAGCTGGGTCTGAGCAGCAAAGAAAGAAATAAATAAACAGATGGCCAAGGAGAGGGGAAATCGATCCCAAATGAGAAAGGATAACAGTTCCCAGTTGGGACTGAGGGGAACCGATGGGATTGATAGGCAGCGGCCGGAGCCCAGTCCCACCACAGCCGAGCTGCAGCCATCAACTACCGAAACCCTGCAGACCCTCAGCGGCACTGGTGCGTGGGATGGGCAGGTATGAAAAGCACCAGGCCCGTTTATTTTCTCCTTGATCGAGGCCCTTTTCTCACCAGCTGCAGTCTCCGCAGCACAGCACAGGGTTTTTTTTCCTATATTTATACAGCCCCAAGCACCCGGCCGAGGAAGAACCGCTTTCAGCCTTTGCTTCGGGAGCATAAAGCGGAGGTGCAGGGAGAGGCAGGGGCGATTAGGGGGAAAAGAGGGAGAAAAAGCTATTTTACTCCTCACATAGGCTAAAACCTGAGCAACGAGTTTAACACCTGCAGTATTTAACACATTTAATACAGCAAAGCCAGGACCAGCAGAGCAACACGACGGGGAGCACACTCGGAGGCATCTGCCGTCTGGACTGCTCTGCACGGGAAGGGTTAAAAGCCCTTTGATTTACGCAGGTTTGGCAGCACATTCCTGGGTTTCCTACAGGTAATTACAATAATTGTGGGATGTAAACACTTTACAAGCGAGATCAAAACCAGGGGTGTGCAGAGGAGAGGAGGGAGGACAAGCAAGATCAAAGGAAAAATTATTAAAATCTATATAGTACTGCTTCCTAATTCCTGTGAAGTCTGATAACGGGGCTGGAGAGGCGAGGGAACGGCCTCGGCACTGCAGTAGTCTCCCAGCCCATATACTCCCACAATCCCATTAAACTCGCTTGTTAAATCATACAAGAAAACCCCCACCCAGCACCGCCCCAAAGCCGTCCCTCGCAGTCCGCGCCCGAGCGCAGCAGGGCACGTGTTATACACGGCGAGGGGAAGCACGAGCTCACCCTTTTGGGGAAGAAATTGCTCAATTTGTTGCTTTTCCGAGCAGGATTCAAGCAGGAACTCAAGCGCTTGGGACCGCTTTGACTTTGCGGTCCTGCCGTCAGTGATGCTCTCCCGCTCTAATCTGCGCACGACAGGAGGATCCGCTTTTCCCTGCGGGATCGGCTATTAACAGTTGACACTTGGTTTAAACAAAGCCTTGAGATTGTCCAAATATTTGCCTCAAACACACTTTGTGTTTTGCCTCTCAGCTCAGCTCCCCTCGGGGGGGTGTTTCGCTCCGATTTTCCCATCCATCTCGAGTCCCCAAGGCCAGCGCCGCAGCCCGGGTACCGCTGCCGTCGGTGATGCTCGGGACTCGTGGGGAGCACGGGGATGAGATCTCAAGTGCCGCCTGATAAAGCGAACCTCGAGTTTACACACCAGCTCCCTCCCCTTCCCTGAAACAAAACATCCAAGCAAAGGGAAAATGAGCTTCTCGGAGCAAAGTGGTGTTTAAGTCATTTACTTGCTATTTTTCCTTTTGTTCTGCAACTCTGGGCGGGGGAAAAAAGAACACCAAAGTTCAAAATGGAAATCAAAACACTGACTTTTTTGAAACCTTTCTTTTTCCTCCCCCCGCAAAGGTTCAATTTGTACTTTTAATACAAATAAATTATCTGTTTGCAGGAACGTGCTTCGCACGCCTTGTCTCCTCACGCCTCCATCCCTGCTCCTCCTAACACCTTCCACGCTAGAGCAGCAAAATGCTACGTGCTTGGAGAACGGTTTGGCACTTCCTTTTGGTAAAAAGAAAAATAAGCAGCTGAGAAACAAGGATATAGCTTAAAAAATATTCCCCCCACAGCAAGCTGCTAATGAAGACCGGCTATCTCGGAGGGTCCCAGGAATCTACGCATCCGTGCAGGCCTGTGATGGGATTGCACGGACAACGAAACAACTTCACGTAGACCTGAGGTCTCCACGGCCCGTATTTATCCTCTACCAGCTTCTTTCCCAAGTCCTGCCTCCAATTTCGAGTCAAAAAATGCAGATTTCCCCGCACGTCCCCCCGCCAGCAGCTCAGCTGGAGCCGGGCTCTGGAATAACCCAGCCGCGCAGTCGGTTGCTTGGAGCATCAGCCCGAGCGCAAGCAAGGAGGGATCGTGACGTGGTGGTCAACTGGGTTGAGAAGGAGCGGAAAGGGAGATGAAAAATAAAATAAAAAAAAGTTGACAGCAAGGGTTACAACATGCTGCTCCACGCTCGTCTGGGCTCCACGGGGATGCCAGGAGAGGAAGGATGCACTGCTGTTTGCTTAGGTAGGGTTTTTTTGCTGTTGTTTACAGCTATTTTTTTTCTCTTGCTAGACTTTCAGATAAGCCCTGCAGCCACATACCTGCTCGACAATACCCTGTCCTGCTCACATACACATAGTTATAAAGATATCTTGCCGCAGAGCAAAACAGGGCAGAAACAATCATTCTTTCCTGCCCATTCCCGGACAGTGCCCAGGGCATTTGCTGCTGTAATTTCGGTTTCCCTTGCCAGGCCCAATTTTTGGAAGAAGTCAGCACGCTCACAGAAGATCAGCCTGGAAAGGCCCCCAAGAAATTACCTCATTCCTACCACAAACCACCAGCAAAACCAGCTCCCGGTAAACCATCCCAGGTATTCACGCGACGTGGTTCCCACGTTGCGCCGTAGCCCAGAAATGCAAGAGCAAGGTTTGGCCCACCAGCCCTGCCCTGGGAACTTTTGGGGAAGAGAGGGATGCGCGGGAGAGCAGAGAGATGTCTGGTTTTATTGCAGTACGTACTCCAGGAGCTCAGGTAATACTTCATGTGCTAACCAGACCCACTTCTGCATCATCACGTTTTTTCCCCCCCATGCCAAAGCACCAGCATCGTTAATACAAGGGATGAGCAAGCAGCAGGCGGCAAAAATATCAGCAAGCCACCACATCCATACACCGGAGCATCGGTGCACCCAGCCCACCGAAACCCACGGCTCCTGCCCCCAGGCACATCCTTCTCCTGCCCACCAGCACCTCCCTCTGCTTCCCACGAGCTGCCAGGAAAGCCCCTCCTGAGACTCTTCCCAACGTTTCTCTCAAAAATGGACACAACGGGGGATTTTGCGATGGCCACGGTGGATACGTGTCCCCCGAGCGCTGCACCCCTTCCCCGGGGTGGTCCCCGCTTTTAGTCACCTACCTGCGCGGTTTCTGATCCCTCTGTCCCGCTGCCACCGGCCGCTGTGCCTGTGTGGCTCTTTCCCTGCACGTCCTTATTCCCCCTCCCCGCTTTAAAAAAATTATTAAAAAAATCCAACTTTGCCTCAAGGATGGGTAGAATAAAATGTCACTTACCTATTAGGAAAAAAGAGAGAGAGAGAGAGAAGAAAGAGGGAAAGTATTACACATGCATTCTTTGAAATCAGGTCAGCTTAAAGCTTTGAAATGGCAAAAATTGAAAGATATTTTCCTCCCACTTCCCTTTGCCTTTTTTCCCCCCTCTTTTAAAGGACTCTCTACTTTCAAAGTGTTTCCTTGAGTCCAGATTTGTCTCCATTATGGCTTTTTTTTTTTTTTTTTTTTCTGCACCAACGCACACCTCCTCCGGCACACGGCCATGCACGCAGCTGCGTCCCCTCTAAGGTGGCAAAGAGCTGGAGAAAACCAAAATAACAAATAAAGGGGCAGGAATGGCGGCAGGGAGATGACACGGAGGAGTTCATCTCAATACACCTAAGCTAAGTGCTTCAGTGACCTCAGTCTTTGCATGCCTCAGCACCTTCCAATTAATTTTCCCAGATTGTCCCCATTTAAGGGATGGGAAATGCAAGCACAAGGGGAGCCTGGGAAGCCTTCCCGCTCCTCCTACGGCTCAGGACCGACCCACGCAGGGCTTTCTCCAGCTCATTCCTAAGCGATTTAAGCAAAAGTCTCCCACCCCATCTTTTACAACACTGTCTGCAGCCCAACAGGCCCTAACGCTAAGGAAAGCTTAGTACCAAAAGAGATTTTTATTATTAAAGAGAAGTTTTATCATCTCCATCCATCCACCTGCCCACCTTTACAGCACACTCGTCGCTGCTATACGAGCTGCGTATTGAAAACCTCAGATGGGTGGAAACGCGATGTACAGTCTGCACTTGTCCCAGGTAGGAAGGGGGAGAAATTTGGTCTCATCCCTTTGCAAAGCATCTGCAGCCACACGTGCTGCCTGACCGGGAAAGACAGTGGGCATATTTAAGACCTGCTGAAGACGTGAGGGTTATTCATTCCGGCAAAGCATCGCGCTAACAATTCCCACGGGGAGCTGATGGGAGGAACAGCTGTAGGACCGCCTGCACCCATCCATATGCCTCTTCCGAGCCTGCTGCCTGCTCGCCCTGCGGTTCGGCAGGCAGCGGCACGGGCTGCCGACGCCGAGAGCGGTTGCTGCACGGAGGCAGGGCGCGTGCCGAAGCAGCAGCACGCCAGACGGGGCACGCGGGATGCTCTGGTGGGAGAAGAGCACGTCCCGCTGCCAAGAGCCCACCCCGGGCTCCTCTCTGCTGTTTGCAAATACACCGGCCCTGGTCCCTGCCTGCTCCTGGGCAGAGTTAATGGTTGCTACCGAGGGTAGCGCATGCACAGAATAAAAAATAAAAATAAAAAAATCCTTCTGGTTGAGACTGGCTCAATTTGTTGCGTTTGTGATGGGTGGTGGGACTGAGACGGTTCCCTTGTGGGATTGCAACGCCGTGGGTGGCTGCTGGTGCTCCATCTTCACCTTCCTCCTCCTCCCCTTGCCGGACCCACAAAAGCCTGACACCCCAACCCTGCCTGCTGGCCTCGCACCTCTCTTTTGCAGGTAGGCGAGACCTAAACCCCTCTCCCTTTCTTTCCCGCGAAGGCCTAAGGTCGATACCTGCTCGGAGGATGCCCTACTCAATCTGCAGCCCCAGCCCGGAGCAGGGCAAACCAAGCCGGTTCCTCTTTCTAACACCATCATAGAAATCAGGAACAGCGACTGCCTCGCTGCTTCTCACCCGTTTCAACTCACGGGGTTTCTCTCACTTTTAGCTTTAACAGCAGAAGTCCCTGCGGTGGGTTTAACTCTCTTCCATCCCGCTGCCCGGCGAGGGTTCGGTGCTGCCGGGCAGGGAGGTGAAGGCAGCCCGGAGCAGGCAGGGATCAAGTTCAGCTTCTTCCCATCATCATGTAGGAGCAATCAAGCAAAAAAGCAGGAAGCCCTCCTGCACTAGCTGAGGCTGCAGCAGTGCCAGGCACAGCGCAGCCATCGCTAGATGGGGACAGAGCCCCGCCGAAGCCGGGGAAGGTGCTCAGCACCCCCGCAGCCCGGCCCGCAGGGATGCTCCAGCAACGCCGAGAGGGACCGCGGCCCCTTTTCATTAACCGGCTCCACTCACCGTTGTCAAAGCTCGGGTGGGAACGTGAGAAAAAGCCCTCTGGAAAACCCAAGGGGGAGTCAAAACCTTTTCACCAGGCGTCTGTCCTCCCGCCGGGTGCCTGCAGCATCCCCGGTCTGATGCTATTCTACTTCTCCAGCGAAGTGCTTTGCTTTCTTATGGGTTTTCTAAGGTCTCCCTTCTCAAACAACTATTCCTTTGAGAGGAGCTCTTGCTCTCCCTCTTCCCCGCTTTGCAGCAAGTTTTCCTGTGTATTGTGGATTTTTTTTTTTGTAGCAAGCATATTTATTGATTTTTCACACTGGGCAAAGCAACACGTTCTGCACCTGTGGGGATCTTCATTTGCAGGACCCACGGGGCTCTGCCATCCCTCATGAAACAGGAGGGAGGATTAGGGGACAGAAAATGTATGACAGCTTTAAACTGTTGCTCCTGTCACCCAGCAGGACACAGGTCCATGCACACACACACAAAGCATTCCTTTTATTCATTTCTTACTGAAAAAAATGACGCGTTTTTTCCAACTGACATGATTTTCCTCTTTAAAATCCTGCCCTACAGCTTGTCCACAAGAAAATCACTGCCCATCACCCCGGGATGCTGTGGTGGGTCCGCTCAGACCGGCACCAAGAGCAGAGTCAGACTGCCACTGACCACCCTCCCTACGGACAACTGAAGCTCACACTGGATGTACGTATTTCTCCCAACTCTCCGCTTAAAACACTCAATTCCAGCCACAGCAAAGCAAGCGGATCCTCCCCAAGCAGCAACACAGAGGGACGCTGCATCCCTTATGGAGTATTATTGCTAATCTTCAAGGAACAACCCTCCTTCTCACCATCTGTAAATAAATCCCAAGGTCCAGGGTCTCCTTCACTTCAAGCCCCTCACGCTACATCAGGGGAGGAGACGCTTTGGTGCTCAGCCCCTCCTGGGCAATCCCCCATAGCCCTGCCGTGACAGCGCGATGGAGATGAAGGAGCAGCTCTCTTGGTCTCCATGCTTGCGGCTTCCCATCAAACCCATGGCTCCCTCCAGCATCCCCGTCCACAGCTGCCGCACGATTTAATGGGACTTGGAAGGCACCACAAGACATTTTACTATCCCACCATCCGTCCCAGCCCCTCTTGCTCCCCAGCACCACATCACCAACCCTCGCCCTTGTTGCATTTATCTCCCCCAAGGCAGGGGAGAGGAAAAAACTAATCATTTCTTTAAAAGTTCATGAAAGAAGCAGCAAAGAGGACAGAGTATTAGGTCAGAGGAGGAGGGCTGTGCAGATGTGCTGCTAGTATCGGTACCAGGGGACCTTGGGTCCCTTCCCCGCAGTGTCTTCAAGGCTGAGGGCGGTAGGTAAAAGAAGGGTAGCAAATCTGACCAAGGAGGGCTCGGGCACCGAAGGAGTAGGGGTCCCTGCGTACAGGGGCACGAAAGGGCACGTGCATGGGAGGCAGAACGAGCCACAGCCCTGGGGAAACTTATAATTTCTTCCCCCTCACCGATACTTTTAATAACCAATTAATATTTAGTCAACAAGCAGCTCTGCTAAATCCAAAGAGATGGATTTCACAGGAGGGCTATTTCATGTTAAATGAGCACTGACTCATCAGCAGCATTTACGGAGGATTATGGATTAGCCGCGTGCCCGGTATCCATCACTACCAACCCAGCGGGGAGGCGGCTGCCGGCGGTGCCAGCGCTCAGCTGTCCCGTGGCACGGGGAGCACCTGCAGCCGCTTCCACGGCTCCTCCGAGGGCCGTGAGCACAGAGTCCATCCACCGGCTCAGAAACACCCCTAACAGGGACATTTCCCCAACAGGAGCCAAAGAGGGTGCTCCCAAGCAATGATTCGANCCCCCCCCCCCCCCCAAAGATATAACGCAGCACGGAGCTGGGTTGGAGCAAAGCTGATACGCACCAGGAGCGATGGAGGAGAGGAAAGCATCCTAACTAACGCTTCCCTGAAAAACAGGGCACGCAGCATCACACCCTGCAAAATATTTTGCAGAGGGATCCCTCCCGGAAATTGTGTTTTACCAAGGCTCCGTTGCTTGTGCGAAGTAACAGAAAATCCAAAGTGGGTCCTACGGGAGCGCCGGGCTGCGGCAGCCGGCGAGGGAAGCATCCCCGCTCCGCAAAGGCTGCTGCTTCTCTGGATGAGAAGGGAAACCTCACCCTCCCTCAGGGAAAGCACTTCTTCCCTGCTGAGCCAAATACCAGCAACCAGACGCCAGCTTCCCCAACCCGCTTGTTGCACCCCATTCCTTTCGCATCCCTCTCCTAACCGGGGCGGGTACCACGGGGCGAGATGCCGGCGAGACCCGGGCAGAGGCAGGCTGCGGGCACGAGCCCCGCGCCGACGCTTATCGGCGTTGCTTCTGCTGGAGGAGGTGATTAACTCCCTGACCTGCCGAGCTTTAACGCGACCTCCGAGAATAGATAGAATCTTGTTATCTTGTAATGAGTTTTATGGCTTATTTCAGTACATTTTGGCCATGTTTCTCCAGTGATTAGGGCAATTATCAGCCTGTGCGTTTCAGGATTATGAATTATGGAGCCTCTGAAAGACTACAGAGATTTAATATCTCCCAGCGTCCCTCTGCACTTCCAGCGCTTAACTCGCTCTAGACTCTTTATGTTTGGAGCATGGGAACAATAGCACAGCAAAGGAATTATGCATCAAAGTTTGTGATGTGATCCAGCCGGTACAATTAATAACACGCAACGTTTAACACTGCCTGAGCCGGGGGCACAGGGCACCGCCGCATCCCTGGGGTACCACCAGCAGGGATACAGGCGATGTCCCTCAGGGATGGGGAGCAGAACCTGGGTGTCCTGCCCTGAGGGTCCCTTCTCAGGATTGAGCCCCAGCTCCCAGGCTTAGAGGAGATGATTTAAATCCCAAAGTGCTTAAAACAGAGGCCGTGAGCATCCAAGCCCATCTGACCCGGCCTGCGGCTATTTCGGGGCTCACCTGGCTGGGGACACCCAGCTCTATTCGCAGCCCTCTGCACGGGGTGCTCTGTCCCATCCGAAGCTTATTTAGAGACCTAATGCCACTGAGCAGCTTAAGGTTGGACCACGCGCACGGGATTAGCGGGAGGGGAAGGGAGAGATGCCCGTCAGATGGGACTTGGCTTAGACCTGCTGTCTGAGCAAAAGGCACGGACAAGCTGGAGCCCTTCACGTGGACAACAGCACAAGTACCTGGCTCTCCTCGAGGATTTTGCTATTCAGCAGCCCTCGCGTGAATCCAAAGGGCAATCCCTGCCCCAGCCCTGCGCACGCAGACACACGGAGTCCAGATGTACCGAACCCGAGCTCAGCATCCCCCGGCCGCGGGGCTTTACTGCCCAAACAGCCGAGAGGCACGAAGGACATTTGGAGGCTCTTGCAAACCCCCAAATCTTGCCTAAATATAAAAATAGTCTGGCTGGCTGTCCCCTGGCTGTAACGGGCACGGCAGAGGCCAGGCAAGGCCAAGTCCCGCTGCCATCGCCTGTGCTTAATTCAGTCCAGATGGAGCCTTTTCATGATCTTGATCCAGGCTCGGTTTTATTTTTATTTTTTCCTCCCTGCAAATGATCACTAAAGTTGATGGCTGGTTGGGAAAACACAGACGGCAGCAGAAATGTTTCGGTGCGAGGAGCAGCGCTGGCTCAGCTTCCTCCTCTCCCCCCCTTGCGTTGACACGAGTGCTTCTCCCGAGCAGAAAAACGTAAAATATTAATTTTGTGTAGGAATAAAATTAAGCCCTTGGAAATGGGCTCCAAGAAATAAAGCCATCGCTTGAGTTAATTAAGAAGTTATTATATTGAAAGCCGGTAATAAAGGCTTCATGATGCAGGACAGACCGAGCTGCTGGGGTCTGTCTGCTGCTGGGATGGGGAAGGACCCGGGCATCGTCCTGGGCAAGCGACGGGGGAAGAGCAGCAGCCGGGCTGTCCCCAGCCCTCGCCCCGTCCCCTTTGCTCTGCTCCATCCCTCAACCTGCCGCTCACCTCACTCAGCTGCTCGTCCCTCCTGCACCGCGCCGGGCTAGGCTAAGTCACTGCACAAAGCACTAGATGCAAAAAAATATGCAAAACCAGGCTTCCCCCAAGGGGTGCAAGTGCCTCTGCCCTCCACGAGATGACAGATAAAATCCCCTGTTACTGGAGGAAGGTAATTTGACATAACAGCTGTTCTGACATTCTCTCCCTATGGATATTGCCGGCAATAAGAATGCAAATCAGCGCTCTTTGCACTTCTCCTGGAGAGCAACTTTCACCTGAAGAGCCGAGAGCACTTCCAAAACGTGAACTCATTAAAGCCTCCCTTCCTCCCGGCGAGGCCGAGCCCGCGATGCCCGTCTGACTCCGCTCTGTCCGCAGCCACCCCGGGAACGAAACCTGCAGTCTGGTGACCAAAGCAGATTAATTCAGGGGAAAATTAAGAAACTTGTCTTTGCCTTGGCAGTAAAACCACTGCCTAGCTCCTTGCCTCAATTTGCATGTTGTGAAAACCAGGATCAAGATGCCTGCCGTGGTAAAAGACCTGGAGACCAGGCACAGAGAAGGGCTGTAGGCAGCAGGAGCTTGGGGTGACTAGGGTCAGGGAGACGCGATGCTTTCGCTCGCCGAGCACCGTTTCTCCAATTCGAAAATGAAGCCATCCACGTACACGCCATTCCCCAAGTCCTCCCATCCTCTAAATCCCCCCTCCCAGGGACAAGACCCCCGTGCAAGGGGCTGTGTCAGGTCCCAGGAGGAGGGACAACGCTGCCCTTCCTCCCCATCGCTTCTCCGCTGGGCCGAAGATGCTCCGAAACTCGAGTGAAAATGGTGAGTGCCCCGCTGCTTTCTGTATGGCAGCTACTAATTATCCCTTGAAATTTATAGGCTCCCGAGACACACGCAGATGGGTATTTAAGTTAACAGCAGCCTCGGATGCTCTGCCATTCATTCCACGGCGATACCTGGTTTTGCTCGGGCGCCGACCACAGCTTTCCAAGGGGAAAAAGTGAAAAAGTCCCCTTTGCCCAAGACCTTCCATCCCAGATGGAAGCCGTCCAGCTTCCCTCATCCACAGGGACCCGAAGCCGCGTCCATCTCCCGCTCGCCGACATACGGCCAGCCACCCCCTCATAGAGCATTCAGGGGGGCTCGCTCCCTCCTGTTGATGATATTTTACTTTGTATAATTAAACCTTAATGAGAATAGGGACCAGAGCTTCCCTAGCGAGTAGCCTAACCTCTGAACGAAGGAGCCACTCGGATTCCTAATTAATAAATACCTATTGGTATACAAAGCAGAAAGCTCCAAGCAGGAGGGCAGCCCAGCATCTCCCATCCACCAACGTCCTTCAGCGCTTCCCGGCGAGCTGCAGGTTCAAATTCCCCAGGCAAAACCCAGGATTGATTCCCAGGCGGCTGCTCTAAGCCCTCAGCTACTGGATTAAAACACAGTTATCACCACTCCATTTCTTCCGTCAATCTAGACCCTTTTTTTTTTTTTTTCTTTTTTTTTTCCCCTCCTGCAGTTCAGCTTTTTGATTAATTCAAATCACATCGCTCCCAGACAAGCAACACGGCAAATTTACTATCCACTGAAAAACACTTGTTCAGGTGGACAGAGGCTCCTCTGTTCCCAAAGACCCGGGTCTGAGCTGCTCCGGTGTACGGGAAAACCACCTTAAAATATCTGTCCAGGCTCAGCGCCGGCAAGCCTTGGAGGAGCCAGACTAAGCTGGTGCGTCCCCAGCAGCCTCCCTCCATCTCTTTGAACAAGCCCGGGAAGACAAATGTCAAAACAAAAAGCGTGCAACGACTGCGGAGTGCGCAGCACTTCCCACCCTGGAGGAGATGCTCCAACACCTCCTCAAATACAGCGTTTGACGGATGGAGGAGGGATGCTGGCAGAGTGTAAGGTTGGGTTTTAGACCTCGCTTTAGAAAAAAAAGTGTATTTTTCCATCCTGCAGACCAAAATATGGCCTTGGCTTAGCTTAACCAACTCAAATTAAAACTGTTAGGAGCTACTTTACTATTATTTTAACTTGAGTTAGTAAGGAAGTAACTATTTTTTTCAGGACAGACAACTTCTAAAGTGTCCACTTCTCACCACCAAGGCCCCAAGGCAACAACGCTCCTACGGAACAGGAAAATTTTATAATCCCCCATCACACATAGGAAACTGAGGCCCAGAGAGGGGGAATTGCCAATGTCTGTGGCAGAGCAAGAAAGAAAAATCAGGTCCCCCACGAGGTCCTGGTGACTGGGCCATCTTCTCTCTCCAAACCAATGAAAACCCCAAAAACGGACACACTTAAACAGGCTTAACCCTCCATTAAATCAGTTCAGTCTCACTTGGTAATTTACTGTTGCAAGCAAAATCAATTTAAGCAAAGGTTAAACTAGTTCTGTCTGTATTAGGAGCTTGCACCATTTTAAATAAATTGATTTAAAATCAATTTACTTGATTTTGTGCAACTTTTCTAATACGAGCAAAGAGGTTGCTAAGCTCAGGTTGAGTTTCAATCCACTGCTTGCTTTATTTCATTGCTGGCGCTTTCCCAAAAGATGTCAAATGCCAAATTTGGATGATAACTTTAAGTAATGAAGAAGGACTCCATAGTTAACTCAGCTTTAAACAGATATTTCCCCTATAAAAGTCACAGTACTCTTCCAAAAGGAGGTAGCATTGCCCAAAGTTTTCTGGGCAGCACAGAAGAGAGTCCAACCTGCTTTTCCCAAGCAACCAAAGGAGAGTCAATACACACACACAAAAAAGCTTTTCTTTTTTTGTTCCCCATCGCTGGGTACTGCCCTGTCCTCTCTTCTTTGGTGGTCCAGGCTTAGGTGGTGAGCGTGTTCAGGTGTGGCTTCAAAGCATCTTTAGCACGACGAGGACTTAATAATAACCCATCTCTTCAATTTCTGCCAAGCCCTCCTCTCTGAAACGAGGCCATGAAAGCACCCTATTGACTGCCTCATCCCATCACAAGGGTCGAAAAAGGAATAAAAATAGCTCGAGCACAGTGCAGAGCGCTGCAAGAAGGAGGAGAAAAAAAAAAAGTCCCTTCTCTTTGTCAAGCAAAACTGACCTCTCGTCCCACAAAGAATAACCCCCCAGCAGACTGCCGCAAGCTTGCAAAAAGCAGGGTACCATTTGATTTTCACTTCTGTGGTCTGCATAAAACGGTAAGGCAGGACCTTTTGTGCGCATCATCATCTCTAACCCAAAAATTCCCGGAGCATGAGGAGCCCAGCCATGGAGGTGGCTTGGAGGGGGGGAACAGCAAGCCAAGGGGTTGCATTACAGTCCTAAGGATGGAGGAGTCACCTAGAAGTGGGGCAGGAGAGGTCTAAGTCAGTGTAGAAAGACATCCCCAAAGGCCCTATAGTGCACTAAGTCCTCAATTACCCCGTGCTATCCCTTGAGTACTGCAGGAACCGCGTTGTCAAAGATTTCTCCCCCGCACCGTACCACGCCAGATGACGTTATTCTCTAGAGCAGTCAGCTCTTCCTGAGGTCCGCTAAACTCTCAGCCTCCGTAATAACTTGGGGCAGGAGGTCTTGCAGAGCGATTGCATCCCTACTAAAATTTTATTATGGATATAAAATTCCTCTGTATCAGGCTTAATTTTGTTAATTTTCAATTCCATAGGACATCCCTTGGGTCCTGAATTACAAGAGAGCAAGTAGGAGTTGCAGCTGACCGCCTCTCCATCATTAACCATCCCACGAACACCGCAAAGCGCTCCAGAGAAGAACTGAAATATTTGGCAACCAAGACCCTGATCCCTCCATCGCCTCCGTGGGCAAACTGAAGAGTAATTCATTTGCACCCAGAGCAGATGGCTCGGTGATGGCCAGGCACCTCTGTGCTTGGTTGCAGACCAAAGGAAATGATTTTAGGCTATGACTAGCCATGCCCTCAGCTCCTGCAAATTTGCAGCTGCCCTGGCAAGAGACTGCAGAAGGTTCGATGCTCCCTTTGCTGACATTTTATTCTTGCACCTTACCCCACGGTGCAATTATAGGTTACAAAACCAACCACCTCCTCCAGTTTCTTCTACCGCTCCCATCTCCGGGCGTTATGACAGGAACTATTTGCAAGCTATATATTTCACAGTTGAGGATGTAGGGAGTGACGGGCAGAGATTGGATTTTATTTCCCAGCTCTATAGGACAGAGAAGAAAAGGATCAGAGGGGAGGGGAGAGGATTTGTGGTTTCGGAGGAGGGGGCTGAGGAGAGGACAAGGTTGGAAATTTCCTCCTGGCAGCCCTTTTCAAGAAGAGTTATTAGAATTTATTTTCAATTATACACAAGAATAAGCCGTCTGCAGTATAGTTAACTTTCAATTTCAACCAATTTTCGACGCATTCAATCATAGATGCCTCAGTGATTAAGAATCTATGTTGCAAAACAATTCCCACTTTGCAACAATGCAATCAAACAGATCTACAACTCATAACCCATTATCCAAGAGTTTCTCAGCTCATTGGTGAAGTGAAATAGGATTTACCAAGCATGCCCTTTTTTACCCTGTGAGCCCCCAAGCTCATTTGCAAACAGATCTGCGACTCAAAACAACCCACGCAGGGATT
>VXBL01006006.1:92008-160818 GCA_013400195.1 Aramus guarauna | reverse complement strand
TTTTTTTTTTTTTTTTGGAGGGGGTGGGATCAGTTTTCTGATCCCCCCCAGGAGAAAAGCAATCATCTTTGAAGCAACAGGCGTTTGCTTTCTACTACTGAAGCCAAAATAACGGCCCCCAGGCAGAGGCGGTCCCCGGCACGCCGCTCAGCATCTCTCAAATGAGGAGGAAGAAGGGAAGAAGGCTGAGGATGGGTTGGCTTTGTGGTTTGCTGGTGGTGTGGGTTCTTTTTTGGTTGTGTTTTTTGTTGTTTTTTTTTTTTTAAAAACCTATAATGTAAAGGCCAAAGCACTAAGGAGTGCACGAGGGCAAGAGGCGACAAATGCCTCGGTGAAAAATACAAAATTACCATTTTAATGGCTGAGTGTTGACTCCCCGGCTCTCCCCGGGGAGGCCTGTTTGATTTCCTTGGCTTGTTAGCACAAGGATTTGACACAAGCGATTAATGCTGAGTTCATTAAGGGGGGGGTGGGATGAGCGCTTTTTCTTTTCTTCTGGATTCAGCTCAGGGAAAGGGGCAGGGGAGAGGGAAAGGAGCTGGCTGCCCCCGAGGATGCAGAGGACAGACGCAGCTCAGCACACCAGTGTCCAACCCAACGGCATCAGCCCCTGAAACGCAGCGGCATCGGGAGGCTCTCCGTTTTGGGGTTCGACCTTCAAATCTCTCCCCCCAGCACCCTCACACCCCAAGGAAGGAATTGCCCCCTCCTTCACGCCCTCCAGCATCACGATGGCAGCCAGCTTTCATCCCTAAGCCCGAGAATAATCAACCACCACGTTTGCTAGCTTTGGGAGCTCCACACCGGCCGTGGCACCCCTCTCACATCCAGCCCTGGGTTTCTGAGCCTTTGGAGAGAAAGAAGGAGGAAAAAGGGGGGAATCCCCATTTCCAGGGGGACACTGGATGCTTGGAGGAGAAGCACGCGCAGCCCAGCCGCCTGCTCTTCCCGAGCCCTGAGCTGCAGATAAAGCCCCTGCTCAGCAACATCAGTTTGTTTGGGGTTTTTTTTTTTGGTGTTGTTGTTGAGGAAGTGCAAGCGGAGGTGGAAGGTTAAGTCCACTTAGCTGCTCTCTGCAGGCTCTGCGGCCGGTTTGGCAGATGCGATCCTGCACAGCAGGCAGCTTTGAGAAATGAATGCAGCTGGCTGCGGCGGTCGGCCCCTCTCCTCTCCCCCCGAGCGAAACACGAGGCTGTCGATCTGCAGAAATGCAGCCATCCCCCCATACACACACCCCCCTTACCTGCTGCCATCCACACCGCTGCCAACTGGGTCCCCCCCGGCAGCCCCCCCACCTCACCCAGCACCCATCACCGATGCTCCCACGATTTAACCAAGAGACACAGACCCATTTGCTACCCAGCACAGCTCTTCCGCGGGAGGGACGGCAAGGCGGACAGGGGAGAGAAGTGACTGTAACTAAAAAGGGGTTTGTTTGGGGGTTTTTTTTTTTTTCCTTTTAAAAATAAAGTCCTGCCTTTCTTTTCCTTTGGCTCCTTCTGCCTTAATCTTCTCTCCTCTGGCCTTTCTGCTAAGCACAGCTCCCCAAGCAGCGGGCTGCGTTTTCATATCCCGTCACCTGGGGCTAAGAGCTGTAAAGCTGCTTCTCAGTCACAGCTGTACCCTGCCACATCAGCTCAAGTCACCGGGCCATTACTGAACTATTACCAGCTTCTCGCCGATTTTCCCCCCTCCCTGCTTTCCCCAGATGCCGACAGATCTCGCGGGGTCCTCAGAGGGGGCCCGAAGACGTCACCGGCTACAGCAATTCTCAGCTGCTCCTCAGACCACTCTCCTAGACAGAGGGGCTTGTATTTTAGACAGGCAATTAGCTTTTCTGCTGCACTTTGCATTTTGCAGCGGGCGACGGGCACGCTCGCAGACCCGGGATGCGCCGGCAGCCTGCTCTCCTCCCGACGCCAGCCCCGCTCTGATGGTCTGCAACGCTCCCCTCCGCAAGGCTCCATCTCCTCCCGCGAGGACGGCAGCCCAAGAGGTGGTGCTGAGAGGGGCAGTTTTCACGATAAAGACATCCCTCTCCTCAACTGGGCACAAACCAGCTCCCCGGAGAAGGCAGGCAGAGGAGCGAGGGTCAGAGACCGGCAGAGATGCACGGACACCCATTTCAGCCTCGGTTCTGCACAAAGCCCACGAATTTGTGGGCCACGCGTGAGCTCTCCTCAATGCAAAGCTCACCAGGAGCTCGGTTTGGGGCAAACTGGTACCCCAGGTAAGCCCTGAGCGGTAGATTTGGGCCGGCGCAGCGGGTCGCACGCAGGAAAGCCCCGATGACAAACTGCATCAGCACCGCGACGCCAATTAGCCGCTCCGAGAGGTTAAGACAATGCAAGCCCCGTCCCTGCCAGACAGAAGATGCCAAGGGAACGTGTTCTGAAAGGTTTGGCCTCCTTAGCATCTCTCCAAAGTAATTCCACTTGTAACTCATAAAGCTTCCCCAGCCGACTGCGCCGTGCTTGCCAGCTCCTGGATGAGACAGACATTTGTATGAGATATACAAAGCCATTTAGCTGTTCAAAAGCTATCAGCACTTACATGCAAGGTTGAAGCAGGACAGATTCTGCTGTATTCAGGGCATCAAAGGGGATTATCTGGGAAACGATAACAGATTTTAATTTAGATCATCCAAGATGGGTACTGGGGCTGGGGAGGGAGGGCTAGAGAAAAAGGCTAGCTTAGCTCCAGATTGTAAAAAGGGGGGAAGAAAAGAAAAAATAAATAAAAAGGAGAGATAGCCGATCGCAAAAGTTGTGTCCAGCAATTTGCCGTGCTGACCACGGAGCCTCGCGCACGCTGTCGTCCCTCTGCCTGGACGCCCGCCCGCGCTCCTTCCCCACCTAATCCCCCCCCCATCCTTCGCAATTCCAGGGCGAGCGCCGAGCCGCAGCCCTCCGCCACCAAATATTGCCATTTTTCCCGGGCACAGCCTCTTTTCCTGCTCAGAGATATATTTTCTAGGCAGGAGAGGAAGAGGCTGCCCATCCGGCTGCGACTGCCGGGTATCAGGCAGTCTATCAACGGCTTCTGGGTACATTAAGTTCTCCTCTGCAGCGAGATCTCTATATTCCTGTCCTCCCCGCCTGATTTTCCATGCAGATTTAAAGAGCTCTACCACAATGAACACCGCTACATTACAGGCAAGCCGCTGCTGCGACACAGGCGGGAGCGCTCGGTTTTACGTGCTTTCAGGTATCTAATTTGAGAGGCAGGGTCTGAGGATTTCCACGCAAGGGAAGGATGGATGGATGGATGGATGGAGGGACCTCCAGAGACGACCGACGTCAGCGCTTTGTGAGTTGCTTTTTGGAGATGCTGGAGGCCCTACTAAATTTTGGATGCTCCCTCGAAATCAAAACATTTCATTAAAAACCACAGAAAGAAAGGGGGCTCTGGCTTTTAAATTGTTTTAATTGAAGATACATAGCAAATCCTTTCAGACTGATGAATAGTTTAAGTCAATCCCAACCCTTGTTTTCTTTTTAGAAGCAGCTATTTGCCTCGTGTCCTCTCCTGCCGCATGGCTTCTTTGCAGGTTTTGCCTTTCTATTTCCGACAGTCCCAGATGGGATCTATGAATAAAACTAAAGAGGAGCTGGAGATTGGCTCCGAGTCATTAACGCAGCAAATATAGACTCTGCTCAAGATCTAAAGCACGGATTGGGGGGTGGAAGAAAAGCTTCCACCTTTCTTCTTGGGGACGGATCCAGGCTGACGTGAAATGACACGTCCCCGCCAACATTAGCAGAGAGAATTTTTCTCTGGGAGAAAAACCCAAATATCCCAAACTGATCTGTTGGACGACCCATATCTTCCCCCTCTGGAAAGGTGGGTTTTTTTCCATGGGAACCAGATCCCACGAGTGCAAGACAAATTCACACACCGGTTTGCCCTGGGTGTCTGCCCGGAGCCCTCGGCATCGCAGCCGCCCATCCCCAAAACACTCGCCCTCGACACGCAGCAGGGATGCGGCTGGCTTGGCCTCGGGGGAGAGACACCCACCGACTGGCTCCTTCCAGGAGGACAAGACCGAGAGGGTACCTCAGAGCTATTTTCAGTCCTGATAAAGCATCCCGGCATTTTCTCAAGAAAACTTCTCAGCGCGATTTCCCATCCAGCTTTGCACAACTGGGCTGCACACATGGGTTAGGAGAGGAACCGAGACCAAGCAAGGCACCCAGCATCCCCCAAAAACCCCAAATCCTCCAGCTTCCCAAGCCAACGCTCAGGACAGGTCTGCAAGCGCAGCCTGCGCATGGACTCGCTGTTTCCAAAGCTATCGCAAAGCACCCAAAAAAAATAAATTAAAAAAGCCACGAGCCCAGCGTGACAACCTGAACATCACCAGCCCTGCACAACTCGTAGGCAGGAAAGTCCCATCTGCTTCCAGGCCTCCGAGGTCGAGCTGATGTCCAGCGAGATAACGAGAATCTCTAAAGAGCACCCAAAAACTCGGCAGAAAACCACCCATCACCCATGTGGTCCACGGAGAAAATCCCCCGTCCCCCCACCCAGAGCAAACCCGCCGTCTGTCCTCGGCTCCCCTTCTTGGCAATTAAAGTAATAAATAAAGGTGAAGGAATCTCATTTCATTTTTAATGCAACAGGCGTGAAAATAGAGAACGAATGGCACTGCTGAGAGGCATGGGGCCATAATTAAACCCTCCCCTTTTTTATTTTTTTACTGTTTTTCTGAAGGCCTAAAACGCCTGTAAAACCTTCCTCCACAAAAGCAGGAAAAACACACCCCCCCCCCCCCCCCCACCGCCCGCCACTAAATGGAATGAAATGGATTTTTCAAATGTCATGCTAGTATCCACTTAATAATACATTTTCCTATAGACAGGACAATAATATATATTTTAATCACTTTTCTACAGGCAAATAAATGGCATGGAAGCCTGGCCTTCACTGGCGCTTGGAAATTATGAATTTTTCAATAACCTTTTCTATTATTCATCCTGTGTTATTCCGTAACATTTCTATGTGAGGAATGTGCTTGCCAGACACTTTATGAATCTCTTCTTTTATTTATTAAACAGCAAGGTGGCTCCCTGAAACCCCTCCTCCCTCCTCTGGAAAGATGTCGGCGGTGCCTCAGCAAGGTTTAAGACATATATAATTACACCTTGGGTTATTAATAATTTCCCTTCCGTAAGAGCGGCCGCGTCAGCAGCTCCTGGGATGCAGCTGGCTCAGCCTCAGGTGGTTTTCGGGGCAGATGCAGAGAATAAAGTCTGAAGTTTAGGGAGCGGGAAGAGGGTAATGGGGTGGGCTCAGGGGAGATGTCCCGTCAAAGCATCCTTTGATGCTCCGTAAATATAGGGAGGAATTCAGAGCTGAGCTCCCCTGAACCAAATTAGAGCCAAGGGCTGGGTCTACGGTCCCGCCTTTGGGAGAAGGGACGTAAAGCCAGTTTTGCATCCCCGGTTCCCATGGGTGCCCTCTACGAGGGTCCGCACGGTGCCCCGCCGGGTACTACAGCTAGCAGCCAAAAAAAAAAACCAAAACCCCAACCTTTTGCACACCAAAATGCCGGTGTCCCGCTCACCCCCAGCATTTGCACCGTGACCCGCTGGAGGAAAAAACCCATAAAGAAAATTAACGCCCTTTTCCACCTCCCGGGTAGCAGAGGGAACGCGAGCGTGCCGGGGCTTTGCCGGGTGTTTGCGACGCCGCGTACAGCGCAGGAGGGGATCAAAAAGGGAAGCACCGCTTCCCGACACCTAATACCGGCTTAATTATCTGATGATATCTGTGACTTAACGTCCCCTCACGACGCGGAGACCTCGGCAGCTGGAGGCACAGAGATCCTTTGATGCAAACCAATTAGGAATACAGATCCGACATTCAGGAGAGCCGAGTGGTTTATGTGTACGTTAAAATAAAAGAATAAAAAAAAAAAAAAAAGCAAAGGAGGTGGCAAGGAAGAAGACCTGGAATTAATCTAAGTGCTGTGCTCATGTATACCCACAAGGTAAATGGTTAAAAAGATTTATAATTTAGAGGGAACGACCTCTTGGGGGAAGAGGGGGGGTGCTCGTTTTGCAGCACCCGGGACCTTATTATTTTGCAAATGACATCTCCATCGCATGGCAGAGCCTCTCCTGCTAAAATACGTATGAATAAATGATACGTGGAGGAGCCGCTTTATGCAGATTCTTGGCGGAGATAGGAAGAGGGGAAAAAAAAAAGAGGGAGAGAGAAAATTAAGGCACAGATTTCCCATGATGTTCCCGCTCCTGTCCCCAAGGTTCAGATACCAGCACCGTTTGGGAATTAATAAATAAATAAGTCAAATAAAAAGATAGAAAAACACCGCCTGAAGCTCTGCCCTTGCAAAGAGGAAGAGGAGGAATTTAACAATGCGAAGATGGATCTAAGAGCAGCTTTGGCAGCACAGCTCAAAGCAGGTCCGTCCCTGTGGTTCAGCACCTGGGGACCTCACCCCACACACGGAGACATCGAGTTTCACGGGGCGAGCCACCAAGGGCCGGCCAAACTCCGATCCGAACCCCGGTTCCTCCGTCTGCGCTCGGCATCTTTAACTAGCTGATCTCTCCCGCCCATCGCAAGGACACAAGGAAGGACGGTTGCCCCAGTCGTGGCCAGGAACCTGTTTCATCCCCTGTTCAAACATCGATAACCCAGCAAAATAAATAAATAAATAAATGAATTAAAAAAGCAACCGCGAGAAAAGGACAGTGACAGGGACAGTAATGGGTTTTTCATGGGCGGGAAATGCTTTTTGCTCAACTTTTTGTTGTTGCAACAGGGGGCTGGAATTGGAGGAATTGATTGTAGGGCAAGGAAGCGGCTGGATGCGCCGAGGCCAGCGTGCCAGCTGGGAGAGCACGTCCTCACACCAGGGTCCTCTCTAGACAGCCTCCCGAAAAAAAAATAAAATCATTCTCCCACTATTGTTACTGACAACAGGGAGAATCCACAAGGCAGAGCCAGGGTCCTACAGCACAAAAAAAAAAACAAACCCAAAACCTAATAAAATAAGAAAAATCTCCAGGAAAGTCATCTCTTTCTGTACTTGGCAGATGAGGAGGAGGTCCAGAAATAAACGCCAGGTCGGTGCCATCACCGGGACCGCAAAGGCTGCTGCTGAGGCAGAAACCTCGCATATTTTATGCCAGGTGTGAAACGGAGTTACCGCGGGTGCAGCGTGGCACCGATTCCCCGATGCCCTCATTAGGCAGAACTCGTCTTTCACACTCGGTGCTGGTTATTTTAAAACTTGCAAATCTAAGATGAGCAGAAAACTGAGAAAACGAGCGGCTCCAGCCAGGGTTGGGGGAGAAAGCAAGGTCCGTGGCCAACAGCGGCATTGGGGGGGTGAAGCAATAGGAGAGCGGGGCAGGAGCGGGGCTGGGACGGGATGGGAAAACAAGGTAAACAAGGGCAAGTGCAACCCCCAGCGTCAATGCCATCGACGAGCCGCAGGGCTGTCCGGGACAGCCAGGAACCCCGCAGCCTCCCAGCACCGACACTCCGCAGGGCAGGGAGAAGGCAGCGATTGCTTAGGGAAGGATTTCCAGGCAGACAAAGAAAGGGGCGGCTCAGAGATGGGGGAAGGAAGCATCCTCAGAAGGGATCGCCGTCCTTCTGCTCTGTAGCGGCATCGGCGTGGAGGACTAACCTGGTTTTCGACCTCAGCTAGCAGAAAGGGAAGGCTTGCTGGCAAACCTCGGGACAGCTGGGAGTCCCCAGCAAAATGCAACGAAGGTACCAGGGTTGCGATGGCCAACACCTTCAGAAGGATCTAGCGCATCCGGCTCCATACAGGTACCAAAAGAAATAGGTGCGTTTTCCAAAGCGCTCAAGAAGTCGGCTGTTGAGTCCCTCGGAAACGCAGGCGTCTGTCCAGCTGTCCCAGCTGAAGGCTTTGGAAAACGCACGCTGAACTAAGCGCTGGGAAAACAGCTTCCGAGCATCTCTGAAGCTTTACCCTTAAACGACAGTCACAGGCAGCTCCAACTTTTTAATGGCACCCAAAGTATTTTCAGCCTGGTTTCCTGAGGAAATGAGGCTTACATGTCGGCAGTGCCTGCCCGGCTGTTTCCTTTCTCCGTCTCTAGTGATTTCTAAACCTTATAACCCATTTCAATAGAATCTGATAGAAGGACACATTTATCTCCGAGATACAAGTTTGAGGAAAATAGGAAGCTAGTCAGATGAAAGATACTATTAATGCTCTTACCGAGAGAAAGGCAGGACTGCGAATTCAACTTCTCTTACACCTCAGAAAATCTGGCATGAGTTTGCTCTCGAGACACAGACACACAGGGATCCAGGAGTAATTCTTTCTGCTGCTCACAGAAGTAGCTGTGTGGGTTTTTTTTATACATATGAAATCAACACCAGAATATTTGCCTGGATAAACTAATCGAAATTGCTTGTTGGATGAGTTCACCGGCTATAAAACCCTGCAGTTACAAGGTATAATTACAGCAGCTTTTATTTTCCTCAACAAAAAAAGTCTTCATTAAAACAGAGTTAAGGTTGTAAACAGATCATTAATTTATAACAACATTATCAGATGGGTTACAGTTATTAAAAGAGCACACACCGAAGAGCCAGAAAACCGAGGACTGAAGGTTAAAACAAGCTGAAATTTGGAAAGCAGGGTTTCATAAATATCACAGCCACCGCCTGCTAATGCAGCAAGGACAGAGGGGGAGATCTGCATTACAGATGGGCTGGCAGGAGGCACGGCACGGCACGGCACAGAGATGCTTCGGTAGCAGCGACGGCCACGGCGCTGCCCCGGGAGATCGGCCCCGCTGAGTATCACAGGCAGCCCGGGGGGCTGATGCTCACCCTGGATGACACCTCCCGAGCCCTTTTTGGGCTTTTTTTTTTTTTGACTTTTTGAGGCAGGGGTTATAACCCGAGGCTTTGAACCCAACGGGGGTCTGCCCGGCTAAGCCAGCACCCCCCCAGTGAAACCCTCCCCCGGCTGACCACACGCGCCCAAAGAGCTGTGACTGTCGCGGGGACTAGACCCGGCGATGCACAGCCAAGCCCCGCTCCTCTTTCGGAGGAAATCTCCTTTTAATTGCCCATGGAGAGCAAAGACCAACGCTGCCACTGAATCACAGCAGATAAGGACCACGATGAGACTTCAGGCCACGAATTAAGGACCCGGCACGTCCCTTTGCTGCTCTATTCAAGCAAAGGTTTCTCCTAGAGGGACAGCAGACAAGAGCTAACGGAAAACGCGGGCGAGCACACACACAGAGGGGGGAAATCGCAGGAATTCAGAGAAAATAAGGCTTCTTCAGCCATCTGCTTTCCCTCCAAACCTTGGGTTTGCATTCCTTTTATCCCTTACTCTTACCCAAAGTACCAAGCACACCAGCTTGCTTAGCTTTTCCCAGAGATTTTGGTGTGATGGACCCAGCAAGGAAGACAAGCATCCCAGGTGACCCCCAGCCCCAAGGAAATCTGGGATTTGGTGTCTTGCCATAAAGCAGGGCACAGGCACAACCGATTCCCTCCCGGCCATGGCTCGGGGCCTCCCGCTTCCCTGGAAACTTGCTTCAGGTCTGATTTCAGTGCCTAGAGTGGAAAGAGAGAGAGAAATACAACCCTGGAAAACCTTTTAAAGCCTGCACAGCTCTCCCTTGATGGCACGTTGTTAAAAGGGATGTTATTCCGAGGGGACACTGTGAATCTATACAGTCAATGCTCCAGCACTTTAGTGGCAAAACAACTCAATAGCCTCAATTGACTGCATGAAATTCTATCATTTTACCACTATAAAGAAAGAAGGCAGGAGAAAAAAAATAAATAAGAGGCTACATTGCATTTGTCTTCCGTTAGCTCCCCGTGCAAGAGCGTCTCAATCCCTGTCCTTAGCACAATATGAGCCAACTCCTAAGTGGCTACAAAAAAAAAATAATATATAAAAATAAGCCAAACACATCCAAAACGCGTTCCCCGCACTCCAGAGCTACTCTCACGACTACCCCGAAAAGAACGGCCTCGGCGGCACAGAGAAACAGCATCGCCCCCAGCCAGCTGCCTTGATTACCACCTTCCCTCTGATGAAGATGATGCGGGATATGATTAAAGATGCTCTGAAAAGACACAGAGGTAATAGATGAGAACTTTTTGCCTCCTTTCCCCAGCTAGGTCACTAGGTGTTCCTCCTCAGCGCCTGATTTCTTATTCCCAATTTGTCCGGACCCTGCTCTTCTTCATCAGCAGAAGAGCTCCGAGACTGCCAGCGCCTCGATTGTTCCTCTCCTGCTGATTGGGCTTTGTGGCTCTCGAAGAACTTCTGCTTGATGGCAGGAGTCTGTCTGCACCCTCCATCCTCTGGCTCGAAGTGATCGCCGAGGGTTCAGAGCATCGCAAAGAACCAGGGTGTGTTATTTTCTTAAAGCGAAACCCCTGCCTAACTTCTTTTTTACCCCTTTTTTTTTCCTGCCGTACGTTCAGTTCAGCTGCTTTCGCCACAGCGGCTAGGAAACATGCCAACAACCACGAGCTGGTTATCCTCGATAAATCCCCGCGAGGGAGGGAAAAGATGCTTTTTACTTCGAGAAGCGCAATCTAGCAGCCAGGTCACCGGGCTGAGAGAGCAGCCGGGCGCCTGGCTCGCTCCCCACGCGCTGCGGCGTGACTTTGGGCAAACCGCCGCGCTTCTCCGCTTCCCCTTTCGTTTTCCCTTTCCTTTTGCCCTTCTCTGCCATCTGACGCGCGGGCTGTCTCCTTGTCCCCTGCCCAAACCCCAGCTGCTGCGTCCTTCCTGCAAGTGCTAACGGGCGATGCCACGGAAACCTGGACGTGCAGGGCTGAACATCTGTGCTTCCACTAAAACCTCTGGATTTAGGGCTCTGCAGGCTCGGGAACACAGCACGGCCGGGGGGTGGGGGAGGTTTGCCTCAGTCCTCCAGCATCCCCTTGCCCTTCCAGCCCTCTGCCCACCCCGACAGCCTCTCCCCAGCCCCAGGGTCCATCTCCATCCCGCGGCAGCCCACGTTACACCGACTCAGAGCGTGGGACCGAGCAGCAGCTCGAATCCTGCCTGCACCGTCGATGCCAGGAGGGACTGCGCCGACTTGTGCAGCCTCCTCTGTTCAAGGCAGCACCTGCCGGGATTTCTCATCGCAGGCAATTGATATTCTACCGAGCATCTTTGGAAAATAATCTGCAAACAAGACGCTGCAGGCTATAAAATCACTCCCTCTCCTTTGCTTTAGGTCGCAGCTTAATAAAAGCATAACACAAGCTAGCCGAGGAAACCGCCGCACTTTGCCCAACCACATCATCCCTTTGTGTATTATTAATCGGTTTCAAGTTGTACCACAGTTTCCTGGGGCGGGAAGGAGAAGAGGGTCTCCGGTTGCGGAGGAGACTGTCTTTTCTCTTCAGGATTCGGCAAGGGAAGTCTCACTTAACAGAGCAGCGCAGAACGAGAGCGGCACTTGGACCTCTCCGGTTCCCCGCGTCGCTTCACAGCGAGGATATCGATATTCCCGGGATGCAGCTCCCGCCCTCGCCGGGCAGCAGAGCTGAGATCCCCGGGGCATCTCAGCAGTCACGGCAAGCGGCCCTGGTCCTTCAGTTTTCTCGGAGCTGCGCTCAGCGCTCCCCCAGAGAGCTGCCCAGAGGCAGGCAGCTTCTTGCAAGCCCCATCAGCATTGCAAGTCCATTTCTGAGAGCTGAACGGGGCCCTCTGCAGCACCCAGGCGTTTTATCTCTCACCCAGAGCTTTCCCCACCTCTCCCTTGCTTCGTGCTGGGTCCCTGCTCGGTTCGCAAGCAGCTCAGTGTAGCGGTGCCCTGCCCAGGGCCCTGAGCTTTGCATGCCCCTTAAAAAAAAAAATATATATATATATAACGCATACAAGAGCAACAATACAGAGCTTTGCAATCTCTTCCCGGACCCCAGCGTGGATTGGGTTTTAGACACATGCAGACTCCTCTCTAAACACTCCCGGGACGGACTCGGCAGCTCGCAGGATGCCGCGAGAACCCCTTCGAGAGCAACTCTGAGGTGCTGAGCGCTCCCGTCTGCGGGGTTCCCGTGTCGCCCAGCACGAGGAAGGGATTTACCCCGTGGCAGGGCAGGGAGGCACGTGGAAGCCGAGAGCAGCCGTCACAGCCCTGGCAGCGGCACGGGGAGGGGACCAACAGCCTGCTGCAGAGGCTTCCGATCATTTTTCCGCTCCCACTGAAAAAGTGCAATATATTGTCTATCGGGGAGCAGTTTAAGTTGGTTCATTTCACACAGTAAATTAACCTGATTTCTTTAATAGGGGATTTTTATTTGGTGTCAAGCCCCAACTGTTACACCAAATACTGTGCCCTGGGACTCCAGCTATTAAACTTTCTCTCTGCGCGACGTGCATACCGAGCAGAAAGCGCTGCCAGACGGGCTGCTGGGGCAGCGGGCTTGGTGACACTTTGAAATAATGGCTCAATCATTTCTAAACGCCCCGGCTATTTACTGCTGCCACCTGACCCAGGAGATTTCTCGAAGCAAAAGCGCTTTTTAGATTTACCAAATGGAAAACAAGGCGTCGGGAGCCTCCCGGAGTGCAGACCCTTCCCCAGATCCCGCCGGGATGCTGAGGGCAGCTCGGGGTTGCTCTCCGACCACTCTGGGATGAGGTAAAACACTAAAACCCCCTAAATAGCCTGGTCAGGAAGAATATCAAGGTTTTCCTCTTCTGGCAGGGCTCGGTCTCGACTTTCCTTCAAGCAGCTATCGCGATCCAGATGGGAGCTCGGCTCCTTTGCTGGACATCGGCACTCTCCGTGCCAGGGATGAAACGAGTCCCTCGTGCAGGCTGCGGCCAGGCCACGTCCAGCTGGGCAAGTAACGGCACGGATCCGGCAGCCGCAGCTCTCCGCCGCGGCTTTCCTGGGACCAGAACCGGCGGCCAAGCCGGAGGTCGCCGGCTCTTGCTCTGTGAGCAGAGAGGCGTTCGTCTTTTGCGATTAAAAAAAATGAAATAAAACCAAACGAGAGACAGAGTAATTCCCGAAGTAGGGAATTACTAGTGAGTAGGGAATTACTGGGGAGTAGGCGCGTGGTCGGTTTTATTCCCCTCCGCCAAAAAACCCGAGCTCAAAGCTGCAGCCCACGGCTCCGAGCAGTTCCTGCCCCACGAGCCCAGCCCCGATGCCGCAATCCCCCGCTCCGGGGGGGTCACAGGTCNGTCCCCGCAGCATCCAGCCGCTCTGCTCCAATCCACGCCTGGTTTAACAGCTGACAAATACCCCCGGTTAATTTTCCTCCTCTACCCCCATCTAGGGTGCTGCTGACATTTTGATATTTCCCTGCGAGATTATCCTTCACATAATGAATTTTCTCCCCGGCCCCTCCTCTTTTTTTGTGCCTTTTGGCTTTGCAGGCGCGCGCTGTCTCTCAACTCCGCCGACTCCAGGAGCACGCCCGACGCAAGATGAATCGCCCAGAGACTCCTGGTGCATCCTTCTTTACACTTCACATCTTCCCACCGCCGATGAGAAATAGGTTTTTTCCTCATCCATCATAAGTCAGCGTGACAAGGCTGTCGTTCTCCAGCACCGCATCGCTGTATCATGCGCCTCTCCGTCCCGCTTGGCTGAGCAGCCAGCTTCCCCGCGAGCATCTGGGACCTTTCCGAAGTGCTTTCGGTTGTATCGGGGATTTGGGCACCGAGAAAAAGTTATTTCCGAACGATTCTTGCCTTCAAATTGCTCCATCCCTCTTAGGCTGTGCCCACGGCCATATTATTGCTAAGGAGAAATCATGCCCAATGGGGAAACTGAGGCACGGAGCCCCTTCGTGACTCCCGTGAAGTCAAACAGCGTGTCAGTGGCAGAGCTGGGAATAAAATATCTGCAGAACCTCCCTTTTTACCCTGCACGAAGCCAGCGCTGCTTCAAAACCCATCTCCTGGCACGGCCAGAAAGCAGCCGCGACCCCACAGCTCGCTGGAAACCTTGCCTTCAGCAAACAAAAGCACCCTTAAAACCCCTTCATTGCCCCCAAACCCTAAAACACACCTCCAAACTAAACGCGCACGCATGGAAAACGCTCACGCTATAAAATAGAATTGCTTCCCCAAACCCGAGTGATGGCATCAAAAATAAAAAATAAAGAGGTAAAATTGTCAATTCTCATCTCTTCAATAAACTCCAAGTGTTTCATTTCAATTTTACTCCTGCACCATTAGTCAAAGCACAGCGTTTCTACCTCAGATACAATTCCGTACGGTTACTTCCATATTTCTGACACGCGATATTTTTTCCGAGAACTTCCACTTATTCAGAAATTTCTCTCGGGCCGGGGACAGAGGGAATTTGGGGTGGGGGAATCGCCTACTATGAATTCAGGCAACACGAAGGCCATCAGAAAGCCAGACCTTCCAGCAGCGGTCACGAGCATCCCACTGCCTTTCGCCCCGCGCTGAGCATCCTTCGCCAGAGAGGCAGTTTGCAAGAGCCCAACAGCGGCACCGGGGCGGTTTCGCATTGAGGATATCGGGGCGAACGGGGGAAAATCAGAGCCAGACGAGGGTCAGACGGCTCTGTGCTGCGTGCTACAAGCCAGCCCTGTGTGACAGCTCGTTTCCATGACAATTGCAATAACTTCACTCCGAGCCATCAAAGAAATGGGATGAAAAGCCGTCCGAAAGAGATGAGAAGCAACAGCTTAGCAGTAAACCGCTTGGACACCCCCCGCCCCGAGCTGCACACTCCCAGATAAGTCACTGCATTTTGTGCTTTCGCCCTAAAAACGGCGGCGATAACGCTCGTGGCGATGGGGCCGCAGCAGCCCCCTTTCCGTGCTGGGTCCCCACAACATCTGCCCCCCATCCCAGCAAGCCGCGCACGGTTTGGAGCCCTGGGAAGCGGCGAAGGTGACTCCACGGATCTCGCAGCGGAAGCAGGGAAGAGCTCCTCTTGTCATTCCCAAGACAAGTGGCTCAGCCGGGAAAAGAAGATTTAACTGTGTTTGCTTCAAAACCCCAAAATGAGTTCCCTCCCGTCTGCCGGGAGAGATTGATCTCCTAAGTCAGCTGTAAATCGCCTGAAAACTCCCCTGGCACGTTTAGGCAAGAGAGGACGGAGGCAGGGAATCGCGCTCCTCTCCTGGGGTTCACATCCTGCAAAGACGCTGCCTGTAAGCCGGCTAATGATCCAGCGCCCTTCTCGGATATAACAATTTCAGCTTCTTGGTTCACTTCCTAATTTCTTTTATCTGCAGGTAAAGATCTTTCCGCCCCAAAATGACAATCCTGGCTCCCCTAAAAGCCTGCTGATCTCCTTATTCAAGCTCCTAAATAATGCTGACTCAGCATTATGGGACGGGGGGGTGTGGAATCCCTCTCCCACCACCGAGGATGCAGGTTCCCCCCAGGACAAACTTGGCACCTACTTAATGTCACTTCTGAGCACTGGACAGTATCGCAAGATGCAGAGGAGCTTCTAGCAATGGAGCTCTAAGCAGCAAGATGGAGAAAATCCGGAGTCAATAGTGGACGTCAAACATCATGCCAAATTGTGTGTGTTTGCAGGCCATGCGAAAACCGAAGATATCCAACTGCCAATACTTCAAAGTTACAAAAGCAATATATATACACACACACACATCTACATCTATTTTTAAACTCTCGGGCTCATTAGTCAAGTTCAAGCTGTGTTGCTCTACTAGAAAGACTCTGATGATGCCATTTTTATTCCCCACTGGTAGCTGATTTTTTCTTTGCTTTTGCAGGTTAAAGTTTTCAAAGAGACAAGCTCGAAACTCACTTTCTGTAAATCCGTATTAATGGCAACTAATTCCATGCAAACCTGCGGAAGATGCTCACAGTATCGTTCATCCCAAACCTTCAGCAGGAGTCTAGTCCTCAAAAATCAGAAGTATGAAAATACTGGCGTGTCTTTTCCCTTTGCTAACACCTTCCTAACCTTAAAAACTGCCTTAGGGCCACGCTTTTGAGTTATTTCTTACCTTGGTGGAAGAGGAGATCTCTCCACAGTGTTACAAAACCCTACAGATGATTGCAAAGCACTACATAAGGGCATTGCACAGGCTGGACACTTAAAGAGAGGAATTCAGGCGTCTGAATTTTGCTGCGGCAACACCTGCTGAATGTAAACTGCAAAATAACTGGGGACTTGAGACGCTTATAGCTATTTGAAATAGCAGGAGGAAAGAAGAACTCTTTTCTTTGAACAATCACCAAAACAAATCATTCCTGAGCATATGCTCAGGCAAATTTGAAGGAAAATCAGAGAGGTGCACAAACAAGCCAGCCACGTTAGACGCAACGGAAGAGGTAGAAACTTCGAAAAGGAATAGATGCTGCTCAGTCCTGCAGAGCCCAGGAGAGGGGGAGAAGGTAACCAAGAAGGTGGGAGTCTGAGGGCGTTTGGGGAAGCAGGCAAGGGGCACAACGAGCTCGTGGTGCACACCCAGCTCCTCTCCTGCTGCTCATCCACCCGCCGCAAGCAGGGAGCAGGAGAGATGGCGGAGGCGCTGGTGCCGGCGCTGGTGCCTGTTCCCATCGCTCCTGGCACGCTCCAACGTTTTGGCAACACTACTGGGACATGCATAAAACACAGCAAGCTCTGCCGCAACCCCAGCGGGAAATATTAGCTGCATTAGCACTGCAATCTGAATTTCATCTCCCCCAGGACAAACGCAATTGCTAGCACCGCAGGAGGTCCAGAGGACCCAGATTTACATCTCTCCAGCTGGGACATTTATAGCGAGAGGCGAGATGTCCGTCTTGCCGTACGTAAAACCTTCCCTGCCTCGGCAGGTGACGGACACGCTTGAAACGGTGACAGCACGACGCCAGGCTCCTGCCTGCCTGGATCCAGCACTCACGTTGCAAGGGCAGGATGAAGATCCAGGAATCCTGATCCTTTTGCTTTCAGATAAAACCCCCAGGTTTCAAAAAAAAAAAACCCAACAAAACCAAAACCAAACCCCAAAACCAAACCCCCCGGACCTTGCAGCAGTCTGAAATCCTGCATTTGAAGAGGACAGGCACCCCATCTGTGCCAGCAGAGCCACCTCCTGCCCACCACCTCCAACACATCCCCATCCTCACCCGTCCGGATGCAGGAGGCAATGCCCATGTTGCACCGATACACCGATACCAAAGCCTCGGCAGGGCTGGCGGTGCCCAGCTGTGGGGGATAAACAGCTGGAGACTGACGTGAGGAGGGAAAGTCCCTGGGAAGAAAGCGATGGAAGCTGTCATGTGTCATCGAGCCGCAGCCACCAAGGCTAATTGAGCCTTCAGGCCCCGCGCCTCCCGATGACGGGAACGGGGGAGATTAATGAACAGTTTTTTTTTTATGATTCTTTTTTCCTAGCGATGTTTGAGCACAGCAGCAGAACTAGGATCAATGGGGGAAAAACGTAGATAATAACTGGTCTTTAAGGCGACATCTGGGACCTGCACCTCCTGCTCAACTACAGACCGCAATCCTGCCCGACGGATGTAATTTTGGCACACGGTCCCCTTGACTCCTGCAAAGCAGCTCCCTCACTGGAGAGAGGCCAACAACTTGTGTTGCTTCAGGGACTGAGTTCATCCCTTGGCCCTCCCATCAGGAAAGGATCAAGGATCTTGGCTTCAGAGGGCAGCCGGAGGGATGGCTGGCAGCGGATCCAGCACGTGGAAGGCTCCTGACCCATCCATCGCTTCCGGGAACGCGTTCAAGCTCTGCAGTATCATATCCACTATTAGCACCCACCAATCAGCGCAATATAAATATAATTAAGGTTTCCAGAGGAGCCAGTTGCCATTGCCACCGGGACAGCTTGGGGTTTTGAAGCGACCTTCAGCTGCAGACCAGGGATGGGAGGAAGAGCAGGGTCTGATGGGTCAGACCCGTCAGCAGCACCATCTCCAGCCAGAGCCAACACCGCACACACGCCAACCAAAGCAACCGCACAGCTACCAGCCTACAACAAGCTCCTTGGATTTATCCTGAGTGGCTTCGGCTTCTCAGAGCCATGCCTACACGGGTGGGAAGGCAGCACAACCCCCCCACCCCCCCAAGATACGCAGCCACCCCATCCGCAGCTTGGGCGCCCGCTGGAAGGGAGGGCGGAGGGAAAGGGGCAGCACGGCGGGGATTGCGACGCGCTTGCAAACCCGGACTTCTGCATCACGCAGCATCTTCGCTGAATATCTGAGCAGGCTTGGCGCGGCGCAGCTCGGGGGGCGGGGGGGGAACGCGTTCGACCCGAAGCGCAGGTTATTATGCGAGTCAGGCAGCTTTCGTGACAATTAGGCATCTCTCGGAGGCGGCGCGGCGCAGGTGGCTGGTTGCCTGCACCTGGGGCTGCACGCAGTGCCGCGCTCAGCGCTGCCGCCACGGGAAAACGGGGGCTGGTTTGGGGGAGCTGCTCCCCCCGCCTGGCTTTTTCCAACTGCCCTCCCAGGGTGGTATCAGGACAGCAAGTCACTTCAAGGTCCTGCGTGGCTCATTGCAACTCTTTTCCACGCACCTCAAGCACGGTGCAAAAGAGAGCCAGCCCCGCTAAGGGAGCCGCCCGAGACCGGGCGAGCAGCCGCTGTGCAGAGTGGACCTGACTTGATTCAGCTCCCGGCCACCGAAAGCATCCCAAGTCCTGGCTAACGACCTCTCCCGTCACGTCAAGGCACTAATCAGGTTCGAGTGGTGATTTCACACGACTTCTGGAGCCAGGCGGGCTCCCTGGCAGGAGCCTGGACGTGGACTCCTCCAGACCTCTCTCTCTTTTCATCAGAGTTACTGTTTTGGGTAATGATGAAGCAAGGGAATTGATTTGAAGCCTAATGAATAATCAGCCACCATCAATAATTGTAATCACTAATCTGGTGCAATTAGAGGCAATTATAATAAATGCAATTTCCTCCCGAGCTGCTAACGAACTGCAAAAATATGAATTGACTTGAACTGGCTGCCTGTGATTTATGCAGTCGCGAGATCAAGGATCCCATTACGCCAACGAAGGCTCTTAAAGGGACAGGGAAGTTGGCTTGTCCTCCTTCTCCATCCCACCCTCCCAGCAAAGCCACCAAACTTCACAAGGAGTCCTAAAGCAGCATCCTAAAAACGATGAAACCCCTTTTTTTCCTCTCCACGTCAGGCCCACGACGTCAGCGCACCTACGATCCCCACGTTGGCGCCTGCTCCCATTGCACAACGCCTGGCACAGAGGGATTACACGCGCACGAGGAGAGGTGCCACGCGCCACGTCCCTGTGCGTGGAGAGATTGCCACCTATTGGTACATCCACACGGGCGATGGAGGAGAAAGCAGCATCCCCAGATACAGATCAGCAGTTCAAGCAGCAGGTTCTCATCATTTTGGAGATGAAGCAGCCGATTTCAAGTTGCCTATTATCCTTAGGATGCTGTTAAAGGCACTATTTCAAAGTACCTTTTAATTTCAAGTGCCCGGGATGACACGCACGGTCTCAATTTGAAAAGGTGATAAGCACAAGAGTGGGATCTTACGAGAGTTTTTGAGATGAAAAGCGAGCTCACAAGCACTTTTTCCTCCCAAACGCAAGTGAAAGATCTTGAAGAAAAGCACAAACCACTTCCCGAAACGGAAGAGCTGAATTCAACGGAACGGTTGAATTGAAAACGCCAAAATGAAGCGTTTCAGGGATTCTGGGCTGGTCCCAACTTCTCCGTCAATTTGGCAACTCATCAAAACGCGATTTGGCCAAGAAAAGGTTCCATTCCCACACAAGGGGTTCTAGCGTAGATAGAGATTAGATTTCCCGACTCCAAACACATCTGACACCACACCAGGAGGAAGCAGCCGTCACCGGGCAGGTTGCACACCCCAAGGCTCTGCATTTCTATAGTCTGTCAATCCCAAGGCTGGAGAGACATTAAACCTAGCCCGATCAGGCATGCAAATAAGCGTTGCCTCCTTGAGCACCCCCCCTACTCAATACCAGCTATTATTCTCCTTGGAGTCAATAGCTTCCACTCTCACGTCGGTAAATCTTGATACTCAACCGCCCCAGAAATCAATAGCTGCCTATTATTGGTCTGTAATTGTTACAAAAATTTAATCAAGGGTCAATAAAGGAGAGGAACAAGTCTATCGCAGCGGCACAAGAATTTCAAATGCAACGTATGTCACTGACCAATTAATTACCCAGTAGTCTTGACTTTTGTTAATGTTATTTATTATTTGGGCAACTGCAATGCCCAGAAGACTCAATCTCAGCTTCGGATGCAAAGCTCTGTACAAGGAACGGAACTATCACCACTGATCAAATTGTTTGCAAGGCAGACCGGCAACTATATTGTGTAGAAACCGGGTACAAACTGCTGTGGAAATGATCACCGCAACACATCCAGCTCCAAACCTAACCTGCAAGTAGCTCTGAGAAATTAAATGGCAAATGGGATACTCGTATGAAATAAAAGTCGGTGATAACTGGCAGAAGCTGGTAATATTTCTTCTGAGTGTATTTTGGGTTTTTGTACAAAATAACTACTTCTCTGGGGATTATTTGGATCAAATTCTCCCTTAAAAAGGAAAAAAAATAAATTAGAAGAGAAGGGGATTAAAAAATCCTTTGTAATTTCCACCTGAAGCAGTTCCAGGGGCTTGGTTTGCTCTCTGTTCTGCGTTTATTTATGTCTTGCAGTGAAAAGAAGAGTGGAAAGATAGCAGGGAAATTATAGCAAGTCTCAATGTCTCTCAAAATAAAAAATAATTGTCGTTTCTGACCTGTGTCAGTCCTTGCTGATAATTTCTGAGGAGAGGCTTAAAGACACCATGAAAGTTTCCCCAGAGCTGCCCCTCTCCCCGCAACAGTGGTAGTTAATGCACATTGGGGAAAAAAATAATCAGATTTCCAGTTTTCGTATACGTTTGGAGAGACTCTGGCCTGGAGAGCTCTCCTGCCTCAATTCTCCACTTGCCTTCTGGTCTTTAAAACTGAAAATTTCAAGCTTGCCATAAATCCAGCACGTTTATTTCATGCAAAGGTCCCCATCAACACAGGAACCGAAGCAGCAGCGGCGGCAGGGAGCGTGCCACAGACCTTCTGCACAGGGCTAAAAGCATTTAGCCGTAGTTATGAGAACCCTTGGGAATTTAGCTAAGTCAGTCTCGGGTCACTTTTGCTTCTCCTCACCTCCAAACCGTCTCTTCCATTGATGTCTGCTTGCCATCCACCCACCCTTCAAACGCACAGAACCTAAACGTCTCCAAACCACTCTATTCCCATGTGCGCATCCCCCCAAAACAAAGCAGAGGCTGCCTTTGTGCTTCAGGGTTTTATGTCCAATCAAGGATTTAAATAAAGGCAATCACCTAAAACCAACCCAAAACACCACCTTAATAGATTCTATTTAATTACCCAGCGACAAACGCCGCTGCCGCCCTAAAGACGCAGGAGGAGCGCAGGCATCTCCAAACCCTCGCATCCTCCGCTGAAATTTCCAATTGCAAAACACTCTTCCCCCCCTGCGGCACAAAACAAGTAATAAATATGGAAATCCGTAAAGCCAGCGAAAACAGGGACTCCAGTGTCTCAAGCCAACAAAGTACAGCGTGGTTTCGTAAGGAAATGAGCAGGTTTATCCCTTCGCTGCGCTTTGATGAATTCCTTACGGTTTCGTGTTATTGCTGGTCCAGCACCGGTGGGGACGTGGGAAGGAGAGAGACGGGTGGGTGCACTGGGGGACACGGCGAAGCATCCTCACCTCCCCAAAACCCACCCCGTCACGAGCCTCTAGGTCTGAAGCCTCATCCACTCTCTCCCCTTCAACCACTGCCAGTGATATTTTCCACCAGTGACTTCCGCAGGCCAGCTAAACCCTGGTTAAAACTTTATTTCCTCTGATTGCCCACATATTTCTCACTTTGTAATTTCCCCAAGAACTCTATCATTGCTCCCTGCCGGGGTGGAGACAGCCGAAACCCCCAAAAAGCTTTTTCAGGGCTGTTCCTCCCTGCATATATACAACTGCAAAGCCTCGCCCCATCCGAAGACAGGATAAAAACCTTAATTTGCTGCAAATCTGTTAAAATTTGGCTGTATTTCACATCAGACCTGAAGCTGTTTGAAGTTTGCTCTGAACATTTCACTGCTGGAGTATTTCATTTGTGCGAAACAATTTCTGTTTCCTTCAGTTTTCCCTTCCTTCCAATTTTATATTGCGAGATGCAATCAGAGGAATGAAAATAAAGCAATTAAAGAAATCGCATGGGATTCACAGACGACCATTGATACCAATCAGTTTCAAGAGGGTCTTGGCACCCAACCTGCACAATATTTGATTTTCTAGAGTGGGTTTGGGGTTTGGGTTTTGGGTTTTTTTTTTTTTTTTTTTTTTTTTTTTTTTTTTTGGTAAGTGGAGTTGGAGCTCGGATCTGTCCACATTTGCATATAAAGAATGACAAGGATGCTCTCGAGAAGACCCGAAGTGGCGAGCACTTGCATTGCTGAGCTCCGGCACTCTGTGATGCTTTTCCGTATTCATGCAACCTGGATTTATTCCCTGGAGCTCAAGGATCAGGTTTGGTCCTTCCTCAGCCTCCTGCCCTTTCCTTGCTCATCGTTACCTTTATCTCCTCCTCCCAGAGCTCCCATTTACACCAGGTAAACGCACCCTGAACCACCTTCCCCTCCTCTCCACGTAAGCAGCCGCCCTGGTAATCACAAAGCAGATTATTTTTAATTGTGCTGAAACTAAAGTGTTATTTAAACTTCAGATCTCGCTTCCCCCCCCTCCCCGCCCCCAAGACCCCTCTAATTCCTCCCAGATGTTAATTATACCGAACCACAAAGCTGCAAAAATCTCAGACTGGCTGAAGAAAAAGCCTCTCCGGCCAGATCCTGACGTGAAATCGATGAAGCCGATGGAGCTGCATCAATTTACACCCGCACCGAGCTGCGGGCATGGGAACCGCGTGCCTATCTACAGCCCCACGAGGACAACGCTTCCCAAAGGACCTGGATGATTTTAGAGGTCTAATTCCCGTTTTTCCATACGATTCCCAGTCTAAGCTCCACTAACTTTTAGTGAAACCTTGTGGTCTGCCAAATCGGTTCGGAAATTTGGAGTGAAGCCTCCAACCCATCGGGCTGTTGTTCCCTGGATATCTAAACCCTTGCCCTTACGCTTGTTTCCCCATTCATTTTTCCTTGCAGATGAGTTGGCAAAGATTTATCCAGGCAGATTTAGCAGCATTTTCATATTTATTTGCAACCACACGATACAAATTGAATTGTGGGCTCCTTTCATCAGGACATATTAGTGGCTCACACAAGGATAAAGCTTTTCTATTACGTCTGTACATGGGGAAGCAGGACTTGCACCTCCCTTTATCATTTCAGATGCGTTTTAGAGTTTCTGCTACCGAATTACTTTGTTGTTGGGGTGTTTGTTTTTGTTTTTCTTTAAATACTCGTCACGGTAGGCTGTGGCATTTTGGTGGCTGACTTCATAACCCTGAGGAAATGAAAGGGAATGTGAAAAGAGGCGAGAAAACACTGCTCTTCCTTCTCCTCCCCATCACGGTTCAGCAGCAGATATAACCCGTAACAAATTGATTTGTCAGAAGGAGAGAGACAGCACACGGTATTAAGAAATTATGAATTATTAGGGAGCTTTAAAAGTGGAAAAATTGATACCTATAAACCACAGGGAAAACACATTTCTAGGACTAGATGCCAAACCCTTTGGGATTTGCAATGCCTTTGCACAGTGCTACAACGCGGGTCCTGCAATGCTGCATCCTGGGCTAAACACCCCAGTACGAACGGGGCCAGACTCCATTTCTAAGCCCCATTTCCCTGCCAAAATGTCAAAAGGGATGCTCCAGCTCCGATATCGCTCTCGCTCATGATGGCTCTTCACAAATCTAAAGCCTTCCCCATTTCTTCTTCTCCTCTCCAAACTCTGCACTCCTCTCGTCTGCTCAGCCGCTCAGAAAGCTCATTAAACAATTCAGTGAAAGCGCCTGGAATATCGTGTTCATCCCTGGGTCTGTGCAGAGCTGAGGTGCTCGGGATGACCCACAGCCCCACATCTGGACTTAGCCATCTCCTGCTCCGAGCGGTACGGAGTCACTCGCATCCCTGGGCAGGCAAGTTTACTTATTCCTCTACATCCTGCTGGCAGAGAGCAGGTTGCGTGGAAGATAATAATAATAATAATAATAAAATGTAGCCTGAGGAATGCAAGAGAGCAGGATGAAGCCCAGGGGAGCAGAGGTACTGCAGACAGGCCTGACCTCCTCCACCGAGAGCCTGAGCAAAAGTACAAACAAGCTGCAGGTATCACAGAGCTCCCTGTTCCCAGGATGCTCCCACGGCTACGTCCCGTACCTCCCTACTCTCTTCCAGCCACAATCCCAAAATCACCTTGTCTCAGCAGCTCTTTAGCCACGGTGGCGTGGGGGAGCTCATCCCGGGGGAGGTCGGTCCACCCTCGCCCCATCATCCCGCCGTGCACGGACACGCCACCGGCATGCAGCCCCTCCTGGTACCCAGCCCGGTGTCCAGCACTACCTCTCCCAGATCTGCCCAGAGATACGAGATTTTAACCCGCTTCGTTCACACAGCATTAACCCCACCTCCGCAATCCCCGGGAGAAACAGGAGTTTAGCCTAATATGTATTTAAAGATTGAATGTATGTATATATTTCCAAATATCTGCCACCCAGACACGCAGCTAATCCACTTCCAGACATTTTACCAATTATCTCAGGGTCTTCTGCACAGCCCATTACCCCGTAGATGTTACTAAGTGCTGCATAAACAACCCTCTCCGCTGCGTGGCTGACACTTAAGCAGACAAGTGTAAGCGTATTGCAGCAGGACAGCAAATGGAGCCATAACAGTCACAGCAGCGAGCTCCCCCCACTGCGAAAGCCATTATCGCTGGCACATCTGTGCCGCCCGCCTGCCCAGAAATCGGCTGGAAGAGCCACATCAGCAGAAAACTCCCACCCTCCGCACTGCTGATGTCCTGCCCGGCGGGGTCAAGCAAAATTTGGCGTTTGTAGGAGGTTGTTGACGCTGCGGAGCTCACCTGTGTGATGCCGGGGATCCAGCGTGTGCGAGGACATCAGGCAAACCCCTATTTCCCTGGCTGCCCGTGCAGAAAGCCCTTTCCATATATCCCTAACCCCATAACCAAGCGTGTGTCCCACACGTGTGTGCATGCACGGGCTGGAGGTGAGCAGAGCAGGAGTCGGGACCGAGAACAGGGTCCTGCTCATCACAGCAGCTCCAGGACGCGGGTTTCGTGCTCGGGGAGTTTCTTTGCAGAAGATGGGCGACCAGAGCCCTCTCTCCATCCACCTCCGGGCTTGCCCCGATGCGGTGGGTGACGGAGGTGCCCCAGGACAGCCTGTCACCCTCCATCGCTTCCCGCAGCCCCAGCCGAGCCAGCACGCCCAATGCCCCGGGACTCAGGGAAGCGTGGCACGGCTGGGCTGATATCCCTAATCCTCACAGTCTGCTTCATGCAACAGCCCCGTGGGAATTCCCGGAGCCCCAGCCTCCACCTCCTCTGCTCAGAGACACTGGGAAACAATTCCCCTCTTAAACTGGGACCGGTCCAACCTAACTCTCTGGAAACTGGGCAGCACCTCGAGTTTCCCCTGCAGCCCACCAAGCGCCTGCCCATCACCCAAGCTCAGGCCACCAGCTCCAAATGCCACCACGTGCTTTCCCCCTTCCCTTCCCTCCTCCCTATTGTTTTTAAAAGCAGCCAGACTGTTAATTAAAAAGGCAGAAATCAATTGCCCTCATCTCCCCATCAGAAGCTCCTCTGCATGCAAGGATTAAAGCCTGCCTCTACTTTAAGTCAATTAGAGATAAGGGGAAGCTGACATTTCTACAACCCGCCTTATCAAACTGCTTGAAAACTGCTCAGATTAAAATGTGGAAAGATTATTTCTTCAGCTCTCTCTGCCTCTCTTTTTTTCTTTTTTTTTTTTTTTTTAATTATTCATAAGAAACCCAACAATCGGTTGCCGATGGTCTGAGATAGCCCTGCTCCGCCATGGGGTTATTAGTAATTCTCCGTTTCACCCAGGACAGGTGCTGGCATGAGCATCCCGCCAGGCTGCTGCGATCCCCCGGCACCCCCAAAAACGGGGGCAGGGGCAGGAGGCAAAGAGACCTCACGACTGCAAAACTCAATCCCTCGTGGGCCACATCCTGATTTCCCATCCGAGACCCCCAGGGAAAGGGTCAAAGCCCTGGTCTGGAGCAGATCCTAATGAGGCTCTGCTGAACCTAATTAGCTGCAGGCAGGAGGAAGCTGGGATGCAAGCCTCAATGCCCTGCTGCAGGCCAGGGACCAAATATGAACCCAGAACAGGGTCTGAATGATAAATACAGCGGGGACGGGGACAGGGACGCTGCCGGCACGGCGCAGGCTCTGTCAGCAGTGCCTGGGAGCCTCTGCCTCGGACCTGCATCTGCACAGCGGGAATGCCATCCCTGCTCCGGGATTTACCGCCCAGCTAATGACCTCTGAGGCATTCCTGGGAATGGGAGAAAACGGGGCTGGAGCTGGAAAAATAACTCTGCATCGAGTTAGGTCTCCTGATGGGAAGGAGCCACCCGATGAGATGAAAACTGTGGCATCTCCCCTGTCCGTCCATCCATCCCCCACCCATCAATCTGTATTCTCCTCAAAATGCAGGTTTAGGAAAGATGAGAAAATATTAAAGTTTCATATAAAAAAAAAAAAAATGTTTGGGGATCTTTCAGAAACACTCCAAATGTTAGAAGCAAGCTGCAACAGCAACAGAGGGATTTCACTGATGTTTTTCACATAGAAGGAAGAAAAAAAAAAAAAAAATCTCATTTCAGCACCAGCTGCAGGAAGCAGAAAGCTCTTTATTCCCCAAAGCTGCGCTGCCACCCCCAAAGTCACCAAAGACTAAAATCTCTGTGTCACACGCAACATCTGAGTCGTTCCTCGGGCTGGCGCGTGCCCCCACTGCCTCTCGTACCCCCCCAAAACCCTGCGACGTGGCGAGTCTCTGCTCGGGGAGGGGGCTGCCCTTGCAGCAAGAGTGCTGCACTGTACGGCTTCAAGGCGATCAGTTACTGCAGCACCCACAGCCCGAAAAGGCCAGGAGAGCATCCGAATCGTCAGCCTTCCCTAGAAGGAAGAAAGGAGATGGGAGTGGGCAGATCGACGGCTTCTTATAGACATGCACCAAAAAAAAAAAAAAAGGGGGGGGGGGGGGGAAAAGAGAAAAAAAAAAAAGGAGGGAGGAAAGGAAAAAAAAAGGGGAAAAAAGGAAAAAAATAAAAAACAAAATGGAAAAAATTGATGGGAGGAAAGTGGGGGCAGAGGACAGGGACCGAGGGGCTGCCCAAGGAGATGCAGCACTCGCTCTGCTTGCACCAATGCCTGCAAAACCACGCTAAGTGCACAAAGATAAGGGGAGATGCAAAGCGTTGTCTCATCGTTTGGGGGAAAGCCATTAAGTGGCTTAAGCCAAGACTCGTGGGTCCCATTTCTGGCTCTGCCCATCTCTGCAGGTCTGCCTCAGTTTACTCATCAGCAGAGTAGGCGTAATCCTTTCCGCTGGCATAAGGATTTCATTAACTTGAACCGTTAAAGGTTTATAAAGCACTTGTGAAAGCTCCCGCGTAGGAAATATTCCAATGTCACTGAAAATGTCAACTATAACATATTAAATCTCTCTCTCTTAAAAAAATAATAATATGAGATTATGTCCCAGGAGGAAGTTTTCCCACTAGACTTCTCTATTCTTATAAAAACGATCTAGCATCACTTAACGGCTCATAAATTCCATCTCACATTAAGCAGATATTAAACACGTATTTATAAAGGTTTAAACAGATCAGTTCGCTTAATTTTCAGTTCTCCTTTAGGCAAAAAATAGCGCATTTCAATCGTGAGAAAGTCCTGCTGTGGCTAACGGAGGAGGATCTGCACCAGACCAGACCCTGAGACCCCGTGCAGGAGGGATGGAGGGACAGATGGGGATGTGTCCTGGGGACATGCGAGGACGGGGCTCAGCAGCACTTTATGGCCCTCCAGCACAGCACCGAAGGACAAGTCCATCACCCAGAAATACGAGATCCTGCACTTAAGCAGGTCAGAGGGACTTAAAAGTTAAGCATAGGACATAATTCTCTCATCTACTTTAAAAAGGGTATAAAACCAGTTTAATTCCCTGCTCAGTTGTATGGACCAGATCTTTGACAAATTACTGTCCGTCCACCAAACTGAGTTAAGTATCTTATTCTTAATTACTTATTTTTTATTTATTTCTCTTTTTTAAAACCCAGGTCTTTGGTCAGTCCGTTCTAACAGCCCATTCCAGCACCGAGTGGCAAAACACAGCAATATCGAATCCTGGACAGGAGACTCTCCAAAGAGCATCTGGGCAACCGTCCACTGCATAAAACACAAACACAGTCACTAAAATTCCTCGTGGTCAAAACAATCCTGGCCTTTCACGAGATCTAGAAATATAATATGAATGCCTTTACCTAAAGCAGCCTAAAAATGGGGGGAGTTTCAACCAGACCTGCTTTTTTGGGTCCACCAGTGTGATTTTTTTTAGAGGACAAATACAGACACAAACTCACATAGGTCTGATGGAGAAGTTTTCCCTGTTTGTCTTAAGCAACAGAAAGGCTGGATTTGCTGAGAAAATCAAGGCTTTAAAGCTCAGTAAATAGCAGAGAAGGACACCGTGACCGAGGAAAAATAGCGTATTTGGAAGGGAAAGGGGGTCAGGACAAGCACCGCTCCCATCTTTGGGAGGTCTCCCCGTTGAGTGGTGAGCAAAGTCAGACCAGAAAGAGCAACCTGAGATTTTACCATCCTACCCACAACCTCCACAAACCAGCGCCCGTGCCGAATCCCTGAACATTCGAGAGCAGGAAGCTTCCTAACAAAGCTGGTCTGCTGGGGAGCAATTAGAGCGTAAGGACATGGAGGAGAAACTAAATCAATTCCTTGGTCACCTTCCCCACACCAGGCACGGGGGAGACGGCTGTCCCAGACTCACCCCTTCTGCATATTGAAGGGGTATTATCATTGGCATGATCGGAGCGGGAAGGAAAGAATTAAATAACAAGCCCCGGGACGGGTGGTGACATTGAGAAGGTGATCTCCAGCCGCAGGTTGTGGAGAAACCCCAGATCCCCTTATTCCAACTAAAACTTATCATCTCTTCCTTGAAACCAACTGCTGGACGAAACGCTGAGACCCAATAGCCAATGGCATGTCCATCCAAAAAAAAGCAAGGATGACAGACCAAGCAGGCGTCCTCACAAAACCCAGCAATTTGGCAGAGATGCGATGAGTAACCCTCAAGCCGGTTTTCCACATCTAATCCACTGACTGCTTCTAAGACATCCACAAAAGGCTTTTAAAAAAAAAACAAAACCCACTCCATTATTATCGTATCAAGCTATCTATGCACATAATATTTCCCAAATGCTCTGTGTCTTCAGTCAAAAATTCCTAGGTTTGACAAAGATTGAATATTACTGTCTAGATGAGCATGATACAACAGGGTAAAACCAGACATCTTTATTCCCTGGGAAAAAAAAAAGTCAAAACATGTAAATTCTCTTTTATAAGAAATCCTGGGACTTTGAAATCTGGGGCAAAACCCGGGGCAAAAATCTGAAACTTCACATCACAGAATATTCCCAGGAACAGTCTTTTGACCTCGCCGAATGCTTTCATTTTGATTCCAATGGCTTTTTTTATTATATAAAATAAGACAAAAAAGACAAGCCTGGAACATAATACTCCAGCCTATGAATATGATACCCATTGGTGACGCTCTGCAAAAGCTCCAGTGGAAGCCACCTTACCAGATATCTTGATTTCACTGTAAACTGGTGATGGAAAAGCCTTCCACCAGAAACCTGCTGCCCGGTACTTCCGAGTCCTCAAAAAGGAGGAACAGAGGAGCCCCTCCACGAAATTCAACAGGCAGTACTGTGCAAAGGTGTGGGATGAGACCCCCTCTTTCTGCAAGGCGTAATTAACCTCCCTGTTATCGGGTATCCTCAAAAAGAAGAGTTTAAAATGGAACCCAAAGGATGGAGGACTTGTCCGAGCAATGAGAACTTGTATAGCTCCACGGCAGAATGAAACAAGCCCCGGTGCTTCAGGGTCAGAATGAAACTTCTCCAAGTGGGATGCTGCACTCTGGGGAGCTTCTTGGAGCTTTGCCTGACTCCCATCTTTTCAGAAAGTGGACAGGGGACAAGCTGGCCCACTGATCCTACAAGCCACACGCTAGTCCAAGAGCTGGGAGAACTGAAAAAAATCAAACGACAAAACCCTCGTGTTTCCGTGACGGGGTCACTGGAAGCGTGGCACTGACTTGTCCCTTTTAATGAGTGTTAATGCTCTCCTTTCATTTCGGCGGCCATGGGATGCCAACACATTTATCTGTTTTATGAGTCTCAGTTCAATTTCAAGAGACATTTCTTTGGACATCGAACATTGTAATTTGCACTAGCTCCCCATTGCGAATGGCTGAAGTTTGAAAAATCACCGAGTGAGTGATCAAACGCATTATAAAAATAGTCAGGCAAATGCACCACTATCTTCTCCTCAAGAGCCATTTATAGGGGCCAATCCAAAAGCCATTGAAGTCAATGGAAAGACTCCTGCAGAATTCAATGGGGTTTTGATCAAGTCCTTATTGTGCTATCCATAAGAAATAGGTCAGATATTTATATATAGTCTTGAAATGTTGCGTGCCACCATGCTGGCAGCTTGCCTTTTTGAGTCACAGCGTCACTTTTTGCCGTACCTGCTGCAAACCCGAGTATTTTAAGCAAGTCCACCTTTCTAACGTTTCCCACTTGGGCACGGCTGCCACGGTAGCTCTCGCCTCAGCTCGTCCCTTCTGCCGCACGCAACCCACGCCAGCACGTTTCTCCCCTGACCTGGTAATGGTTTCACATCCAGTTTGCACTCCCATTGCACGAGGGTAGTGCAAACCACTGGCAGAAAATTGCTCCTGGCATCCACCCGGAGGGAATAACAGAGGGTGTGTGGCTACACAAGAGCCTTGTGCCTTTTAACAGGGGCCAATTATTAAACCAATACACCTAAACAGGGGCAAACGCTCCTGTGAGCACCAGCTATTCCAGTTCAAGACAGGCTTGTTCCAGCTTAATCTTAAATATGTTCCAAATCAAGTTGAGCCGAAGCGGAGCCATTCACCCTTGCATGTTCTCCAGCTTAAATATATCAGGTTAAATTCATATTAAACGGCACGGGGAGACAAGTCTTGTGCTGTCGGCAAGACCTTCGTTACACGCGCCTTGAGAGCACGACTGCAAATTAACAACCTTATTTTGCATTCAGTATGTGCTATTTTGCAATAGCTTGGGAGGGGGGCTTAGAGTAGGTTCGGCGACATTATTTCAGTTGAACAACCAGGCTTCCAGTGAAATATTGGTTACTCACTAACAAAGTTAGTTCCTTCACTTCCAGTTTTAGTTTAGATGAGGCTTTAGAGTCAATATTTTCTGGGGCAACAAACCTCACCTTTATTCATGACGCACCTACCATTTTTTGAACGCTGTGAAATAAATAAAAGCAAGCCTCAGCCCTTTAAACCATTATTCATAAGCTTAAATTTATACAAGTGAATCATCCCCCAGAAAGTGGTAATACTTCTCATAGACTCCAAGTGAAATACATGTCTGTTTACCAATTAGTAGGACTGCAGTAGGTCTATTCAGTGTAGCTCCCTGTTAATTATTTATAACGCTTTGTGGTACGCTAGTAAACGTACAGTAGCATCTCCTCTAAGAGTAATGAGACCTTAGTCCTGTGGAAACTCCCTGCAGCATCTGTTACTAAAACTTTATTGAAGTGAGAGAAGAAATGGATGTTTTTGCATCTGCAGCGTGAGTAGCAAACTTCTACCGAGTCAAATTTAGCCTTTGTACATTTTGGTCCTTTCAGTAAAAATCAATGGCGAGAAATAGCAACACATACGTTTTCACCAGACCTTTTATAAGGAAAGACACTTTGGGAATGAGTGTCACTTTAACGACTCGTCATTTTAAGCAACCAGGGAGATGGGTGAGCGGCTCCGAGGTACGCTAATGGAGCTTAAGGTAGGTGTTCTTGTAGGATCAATTTGACTGCAGATAAGTCTTGCTTCTTGGCATGGATTTGATGAATGCTGGGCATGGCTTAAAGATGAGATAATCTGCTCAATTTATTCTTATTATTTATTTGCTATCCTTGTGACAAAATGAATTATGATTCTGCACTGAGCCAGAAGCAGGGATAAAGTTACCATTGGGGAAGAATATGTCATTGTAATAGTATCTTTTTTTTCCTTCTTCTTCTCCTGAATGAAATCAGTACACTGAGAAAATGCTTCGCACATAACCTGGAGGAATCATTTCCAGACAGCAGAGGGGTAAACCGAGCCTTTTTGCTTCACTGTACAAACACAATTACTACAACAGCGGCTTAATACAATTGTTTATACAGATGCCTAGTGTTTTCAACAGCAAGAAAAATCCCCGTCTTCCTAGGAAGCGACGCGGGGCTCAGCAATCCTGCGCTAGAGCTGCGCTTGGGATGCAGAGAGGTGGATAACGGGGCAGTAACTTGGGGGGTGGGGTCTCGATGATCCCCACTCACCCCAGCCTGACGCGAACCCCCTCCTTCACCCGAGGTCTGCAGCAACCTTGGGAAGAGCCTCCTGCGACGCCGGGCTGACAGATGCACCCAAGTCCCGCTCGCCCGCATTGCCAGCCAAGCCTGACGTGCAATCTGCGGCGGGTCTGCCTGCACCAGCAGACCGACGCTGCAGCCGTTTCTTTCTCCTCAGCAGGTCACTAGCTCCAGGGGAAGGCTTCCGGGAGCAGAAACAAGCGCTGAGCCAACAGCCAAGGGTTCAGCTCCTAGCATCCCAACAAAAACAATCATGGTTTTCTTTACTTCACACAAAATACCACGCCAGCAGCTTCAGCACCTTGCCGAGACCTTACCACCAAGGTTTCACCCATCGTGGGACAACCCGTACGGATGCACACCTCTCCCATCAGCAGATGATACCTCGACCCTTTGCGCATGAAGCAAGACGGTCACCTAGCTGGTATTTAACCCGCGGCCAGATAGTTTGCGTACAGGGTAGGCTCACATTTAGCTCCCCCCTCGCAGTAATAGCGTGATGTGTGTCTTTGGGTGGATCGCCTCCATTCTCCAACCTCTTCAGAGGGCGAGTATTGCCCTGCGATACAGCTTGCTAGTGTATAAACCCAGCACTAGCAATAGTCTGATGTTCTACATACCACAGCCCATTAATTTACTATCAAAGGGGTGTTACAAGGATAACTGCATTAATGATCAAGTCTTTGAACGTCTGATTGTTGGGTAGCCGAGGATGTGTCAGGAACGTGATAGACAGGTACTTAAATTTGCTACCTACACACAGCACCGGGTATTAACCCTTCATCAATACTTTATGTTTATTTTCCCTCACATAAAGAAAGGGCACGAGCCTTTTGAAGAGCTGAGCTTCAAGAAGAACGCGCAAGGTTAAAGCCCTGAAAAGTCCCGATCAAGGAGCAGACTGGATTACGGCCAAAGCTGCAGCAAATTTCTCTCTTTCTTCCCAGACAGGGATCTAAACACAAAAGAAATAGGTTTTGGGGGGAATTCCGCCTAATTCCATCAAATCCTTTTTGTCATTTCTTCACCATCCTTTAAACATCTGACAAGCCCAATCGACCGCGCCAGGCACAGAGGGAATCGCGGAGCCGGGGCTATAACTCTAAGTTCATTAAGCGTGAATTATTATTTGAGCCAGCCTCAATTTTCGCCAGCAGAATTAGACATTCCTAAAATAATGTCCCTGACACATGCAGAAAATGGGCTTTACGGCTCTCACCTTGAACTCCGCCAGAACTCCCACCTCATCTGTTACCCTTCCGCGGGCAGGAGACGGAGCGCAGCGCCGCAGCTTCACCTTTAATTATGCCAGGTATTTAAGGGCTAATGTTCATAGAAGAGGAGTATACGAGGCAATAAATGGCTTTTGCGGGTGATTAAATGCCCAAGCAGAACAGAGGCACTTGATAAGCGCAAAGGCCATTTGCTCGATTATGCTCCCGACGCCGTGAACTTTATTCCCACTCCCCGACGAGGAAGGAGAATATTCAACAAGCTGTAGAGAGGGAAAGAAAAACATGAACGTACTGGATTTTATTATTTCTTTTTTTCTTCACCGTTCACTGAAGCTTGCTCTGCCCAAGTGCAACAACTTCCGAAGTTTAAATGACAGCTGAAATGTCACAAATCACCCAGATCAAGGCAGACACCGGCCCAAACGCTGACTGCAGGGACCATAAATCACGTCGCCCAACAGCTCCTTTCCACGGAGCGAACCCACGGAGCAAGGTGAGAATTTAAAGCAGTGACGCAGTCTGGGACACAGGCAGTTTGCAAAGTCTGGTGATGCTGTTGCTTCCCCTCGTGCCAGCCCTGGGGAGGGTAGATGGGACCTGAACCACGGCAGCACGGGGTTTGGACAAGCCTTGGGCAGGGGGAAGAGGAGCTGCAACACCAAGAAACAGGTCAACGGGTCCGGCTGAGACTCCCCTGGCTTCGTGAAATGGTTGTGGGGAGAAAAAAGTCACCTTTAAGTCAAAAAATGTATTCTTATTAAGTACTTAAATTCAGTTTGAGGTTCTTCTGTATAATGTTGCATTGCAAGAGTCTCTATTTTTTATTTTATTTTCTTGGAAATGGCGGGGATCCTCCGGAAACATCTTTGTATCAGTGTTTCCTTCCATTTATAGCTGCAGCCCGCAGGCTGCAAAAGCAGCGCTTAAACACCAGTCTAGCCATATGTCCAGCAGCACAAGAAATCTATAGCTCTGTTTTGCATCGGGTCACTTCCACCCAGCGTGACTAAGGACATCAGCACCATTCGTTAGCAGATATTTGCTATTTCCTGCCAGAGCTTTTCCTTACCATAAAATTGCACGCGGAACCCATCTCCCCAGCCTTTTAATTTCCTCGCGTCTCTGCTGAGCCCAGAAACCCGCCCGGTTTCTGCCAGCAGCACGTTTCGGAGCTGCCCCTCTGCAAGCGCCGGGGATGCGCCGTGAAATCCCCCCCAACTCCAGCACGGATGCATGGCGAGAGCATCACCCATCCCAGCATTTCTGTCCCTAGAATAAATTCTCCTCCATACACAGCAAATTTGCCCTGTTGTTTTTCCTTCCCCTTATTTAATAACGGTATTTACCTCTCCAGAAGGACATGGCCATTGCCACGCACAAGACCGCAATCTAATTTATCCAGTTTCTTTTCATAACTCCCAACGCTGCATTATTAGGGCAACTTTATATTTCTCTTCTAGTCAAAGGCCACAGCCCCGGTCACCCCGTGTTTCAGACCATTAAGAAATAAGTTAAACAACATTAGACCCCAGAGGAAATTTGAGGCCCTCTACAGTTAAGCTTTTGCTGCAATGAAAATTGATCTATTTGTCTTATTCTCCATTTCCCGTCAAGTAGACTGTTTTCAGCTCCTAACAAGGCTTGGCCATGCATGGCTTTCATACGCACTGTATCCTTGGTACCAGGGTACAAAGCTTCAGGCTCTTCCTAGCTCAACTATCCAGCATGCATTAAAAAATTAAGAAAAAATTATTAAGAAAAAAACAATTAAAAATTATTTAATGAAAAATCACGGAGAGCACAGGCGGGTCCATGTTTTCCCTCTCCTCTTCGTTTCTCCTCCTCCCGTATGAACCCTTCTACAAATAAAACCTGAAGATCAGCACTACAATCTATTTTTCCTTCTAGATGGGAAAGGAGCCATCCTATTTCGGTACAGACAGGAATGAAACAGTCCTCTCCGAGCAAAATATTCATGGTTTTTTTTCTGACTTGCCCCCATCGCTGAGCTGGGAGATGCATTTCTTCCTTACCAAAGCTCAAATCCTCCATCTCCCGACTCCTTGGCGAGCAAAAGGATTTGGCCGCAGCCAGCTCGGGGGGCAAGGCAAGGAACAAGCCCACGTCCCTTCTCCGTGCTCCTGCCTCTCACGCTTTTTTTCCCCTTACCTGTTTCCCGTGCGATTGGTTTCCCCCAGGGACCGGTGACAAAATACGCATTGGTCTACATGTTGCACAGCATCGCTGCGATGTGGGTGGCCCTGCAAGGGGAAACGGCGCTTCCCTCTAAACCTTGAGGGAAAAGGAGGGTGAGAGAAATAAAATTAAGCCCCCGGGAGACCTTGCAGCAGCCAGGCTCCGTGACCTCGATCCCTGCCTGCCCCTTGCAGCCGCAGTCCTTGGGGGAAAGCGGGGCCGCAAAAGCACGGTGCTGTGGCGTTGCAAATGCAGAGCACGTGCAAACGCGTCGCCCTGGCAGATTTGGGCTGGGGAAAGGAGACAGAAGCGCGGAAATCCTCCACGCGCCAGCCGAACATGGGGATTCTTGACCACGAGAGAGAAAATTCCCCAAAAATTCAATCTCAGCATCGCAACACCTTGCACCCAACGCGTCAGTGTGGTCCAAAAAGCGGCGAGGGGCGCGTGGGGAGCAGGGCTGCTCTGCAAAACCCGGCCACGAGCCATCCGGGGAGTCTGCGTGAACACCCGGTCGTCAAAGCTACCAAAGCAACAGCTCCGCAGCGTTTGAAGCCCCCAGCACCGCTTCTCCTCCTATTAACGCAGCAGGTGCCGGGTTGTTTACACCGAGCTGCCGGCGTAGCTCAGGTGTTGTTTTGGTTTTTTTTTGGCTTTTTTCTTTTTGCTTTAATTCATCGCCTTGGGAAAGGCTGCTGTTTAGCTGATGAGAGTCAGGAAGCCAAGAGCCGTGATACCGGATGATTTCCTAGAAAGTCTCACTCTGAAGACTAAAAAAGAAGGATGACAGGATGGGATTAATCTGTCCCAGGGACGTATCTCCACTGGCATTGCTGGGAAGAAGGGAGCAGGGGGAGATGCAGCCTGGGAAGAAGCTTTGAGGAGCGCCTTGGTCCAGAAGAGGACATCCCACCCGTCCCCGTCAAAGCCTGTGAGATTTTGCATCGACTCGAGCCCAGCTCCAGCGCTTCGGGAGCACGGAGAGCTGCAGCCACCGATCCGAGCTTGGGATTTCCAGAATTTGGGAGAATTTGGAGCAGCCTGAGCTAAAACACTGCCTGGTAAGCGCAAGGCTTGCTGTCCCCAGCAGCCCTCTCGACACCCCCTCCTCGCACAGATGTGTGCGGGCAGGACTGAACAGCATGGGAAGCAAATCCTGAAGCGCGGCAGATGGTACCGATTTTGCATTAACTCTCTGCTGCAAGCGGAGGCAGCTCAGGAGCCCTTCCCCGTGTTGTTCCCACGTCCTTGCTGCGGAGGTACCTGCCACGTCCCTCCCAGGGACACCCGCCTGCTCCCTCTCCACCTCCTCTTGCAGCCGAGACTCCGTGCAAAAGCCAGTTTGCTGTTATTTTATTTTTCCCCAAACATATCAGTTAGCCTAAGAGAAGATATTCTTCTCTTGTCGCAAATTTTGCCTCAATAAAAAGTGACGTTTTCCTGCCTTCACCTATTTATTGCACGACACGATCTCATTCTCTGGTGCTGGTTTACATGCGGAACTCTTCAAGTTTTTTCTTTGTTAATTGGGGAAGAAACTCTGCTGCTCTGGTTGCATTCCTAAAGCGGCGATTTAAAAACCTGGAGCAAGCTGTTTACAGATAAGCAAATTTCTGTTTAGCGCTCTCGAGATCTCTTTTCAAACCTCAGACTTCCTTTATAACCTTGGCTAAATCACGGGGGGTTATTCTGCAAGCTTTTATTAACTTGGACCGTGCATTTCCCCCTGGCTCAGCTGTCTGTAAAATGGGAATAACAATAGCTGCTTTATTATCCGTGGGGCAGGTCTGTCTCTTGCAATCTGCTTGTACAGCACCTAGCACGAGGATGCCTGACGTCAGGTTGGGACTTTTGGGCAGCTGTAGAAATGCGATGATAAATAGGATTTGCAAGAGAGGTAGACGGGACCTTGCTAGCTATTGGGCAGAGGTGATAATAGATAAGATAAAGCATACATGCCTACACTGCTGTAAGACAAGAAGGGTCGGGCCAGTCTCCTGTACCAATTTGCAGCTACGTACGACAAAACCCCAGCAGACGTCCCGAGGAAATAGGTGCTACATAGAGAAGAGCGTGGGGAGCTGCTTATTTACTGATGTCAAAAAGTGTGGAAGCAGCTGCAAGGACCCATCAACCTGTGATTGCCCTGGAAAATAATCCCATCTTCCTGGCTTTCCGTGATCAGGGCTGGAGAAAAATCAATCCGGAGCTGAGATTGGATACAGTAATACAATATTTATGGCTTTGGCACTCCGGTCGGGCGCTGCCCGCTGAGGAGGGGATGAAGTGCAGCCGCTTGCATGTCCCACGGGTGCCCAAGTGATGCTCCAACGGAGTCGGATTCATTTGCACCCGCGGGTACTGCCCGCTCTATAGCGAGGCCATAGACGCATCACCCTCCCTGTGCAAGGAGTCCTGTAACTTCATCGACATTTCCATACGTGCAAAGGCAAGGGAAGGCACAGGGCCTGGACCGTGAGCCCTGCCATCCCCAGGATTGCCCTGCTGTCCCCGGGGCGGGTGCTCTGTGCACGACCACGCAGGGTGCTGGCACTGCCGAGAAACCCCCATCCCGCGATGCCGCAGGCTTGATGGGAGGAACAAACGGGTCCTGCCAGACCCTCCCCAGGTTTATTAGGGCTGAACAATTCCTCCAAGGCTGCATGGAGGCCACCGGGCGCCCAACTCATTGCTCTGCTTGATGAGCGCAGTCCCAGAGATGCTCATTCCTGGCACACACGTGTGCAAGGAGGGCACAGAAGGAGAGGAAGGGTAAGTCCACGGTGCCAGATCCCAACCTTACAAGTCTACTAGAACCAGCCAACCCCCCCCAGCCCCATCGGCCCAACCACACGCACGTATTGCCCCGCAATACTGCCCAGCCAAGCCGTGGCGATGCCCCGGGAGCACGGAAAGCAGCAATGGGGGATGGATGCGGCAGACCCCCAACACCAGCATCATCAGCAAGAGCTGCCACGGGTCACAGCGGGCACCGTTCCCCCTCCCAAGCCACCAGCCCCCTCCATCTCCACGTGAATTTATAGGGCTGTCCTGGTGACACACCGTCTCAGTAACTGCAGAATGGCAGTTGTAAAAAATCCCATTTGCCAGCGTATTAGAATCCTATTAGCGCTCCCGGCGGAGAAATAACGCCGGCCCTCCTGGCGGGATTAAAGGGACTAGGACTCAGCCTCTGCAGTTTTATGGCCCTCTCCCCCATTTGCTGATCAAACTGACAGATATAAAGCTGCAGGTGAGAAGCGTCCTTGGCCCATAAGCCCCACGATGAAAAAAACCCCAAACCTTTGAAGGCAACACGAGTGTCAGTAACAGGCACCAGTGCTGCCAGGGCAATGAAAGGGGCCATTTCTGCTTCCTTGCAGCGTCCTCTCCTTGCAGCCCAAATTTTATTTTTTTTTTTTTGGGTGGGGGGGAATGCACGGCTGGTGCAGCACCGCAGGGACATGGCAGGAAGGATGAGGCAAGCGCTGGTGCTGCCTCCCATGCACATCCACGTGCAAGGCAGGGTGCTGCGGGTGTGACCTAATGAACCCTGTCTCGTTTCCTGGACATTTTAAAGACCGGTTTTCACAAAACACAGGCAGCTGCATAATTGCTGTAATGATCACTCATAAACACCTATTGATTGTCTGGGGATGCTGCGGGGGGGAAAAAAAGGCTATTTATTAAGAGTAAGGAGACCGAGCGACACTGATATGCAATCCTCACCCAAAAGGCTCAGAGCAGGGGGTCAAACATCAAACTTCCAGCCCCTCAAGGACAGGCTTTGACTTTCAAGCTAAAGAAGTGATCCCGTTCCCTAGAGACATCTGCACGCGCAATTAGGAGCTCACGGAGAGGGCACACGACGAGCCTTCATCACCTTCACTCACCACACACTCTCCTGAGCCGAAAGCCCATGTGCCCATTTTACAGACAGGGAAGTGGAGTCCAAAGAGGAGAAGCAACTTTCATTCAAGCTGAAAAAATTTGTCTGCCAGCCCTCACCCACGTGCCTGAGCAGAATTACTCACGAGTGCTCACACCAGCACCCTCCCTTACACCCCAAACCAGCTGCAGGTACATTTCACGTGCCACACAGGCTCCTCCAGCACATCTCCTTCCCACGCAACACGCTCTCCACTTCTGCAATATAATTTTCCTCCTTTTTGTGGCCTTGAGCACAAGGATGCCCAGCCAGAGAAGGGCTGCACGGACGCTCGGCACAAGGAAGCGTTGTTTTATTTTCCTTCCCAAGACGCAAACGCTCCCATGGGCACGTCTGCTGCCTTTCGGGGTCTCCGGGGTCTCGCCTGCCCGCAGGGAGCCCCGTGGCTTCCCAGGGCAGAGGAGACAGCGTGGGGCTGGAAGCGGGCAGCCCTGGCAGCCTTCCCCGCTCCCTGGGCTCACAGGCACAGCCTGGCTGGGGAGAATAAATAAATAATTGCAGACTGCTTGCTCAGCACGGCTGTAAATAGTTCATGAGTTCCAGGAGATTTATTCCCCTCTTCTCACCTTAACGAGCCCACAGCAGCCACGGAGAGATGGGAAGGTTCATAGTTTACAGCCGCCGACCAGCGTTTTTTTGGGGGGAAACAGGGAGCCCTGTGCTGCGCGGCACAGGCAAGCTGGACTCACGGGAACAGCAAGCAGAGACCCACCCGCATCAGCTCATCCAGCAGCTCCTGCCCATTCCTGAAAACAGGAATTATAGATCCACCAGCCAATAAGCAAATGCTTTTCCTAACCCTTAAGGATTTGCTAAGAGGTCCTTAACGATGATACCATTTGCTGCCCATCTTCATCTTGAGATGGCTGTATCCACCAGCCATCAGGAGACCCTTCCAGAGATTTACGGTGTGGTCTCATACAAACCCAGGAGACCCAGCCAGGCTCCCAGGGAAACGGGGCCGTCCGCAAGAGGTTTCCCATGCAAAGAGGACGCAGGAGGTATTAAGAGTTAATTAAGAGGTGTAATTGTGACAGCCACCCCAGGGACAAACACAGCTGAGGACTGCAGAAGGAGTCGACTATTCATCCAAGCTTTCATTTTGAGGTCCCTGCTTTATTTTCACAGCAAACTTGGCCAGACGGGGCTGTTCCAGGAGAATTTCTCCCATGCCACCTCTCCCTTCGAGCCATCTAACAAAAGGGCCAGCAAAGCGCGTGAGCTCTACCAGGCACCCACCCCTCCTCGCAGCAGAGCCAGCGCTGTAAAGGCTTTATCAATCCCCGGAGCCATCCAGCCTCCCCTGCTAGGTCTCTTTATTATGTGCCTTGACATTTCAAAGGGTTATATTTCCGCCTGTGAGAACCATCAGTCCAGCAGCACACAGTAATATATGGAGTAATAGAGTCTCAGCACAGCAGGTTTAATCTCATATTGCTGAAGCCCCTGGTGTCCTAGCTGAAGTAAGTTTGTCATTAGGAATTCCTTTCTCCCGACTGCAAGCTTGTTTTGTTTGGGGTTATTATTTTTCCCCTAAAGAGAAGAGAAACACTCGAGATTGATTTATGACTTTCCCATTTCCTCCTATGCAATGCAAACTGGCAAGCTCCAGGCAGGAGGAGGGAGAGAAAGATGGAGAGAGCCCAGCGCTTGTTCTCCCTGCCAGCCAGTCCAGCGACGCCGTGTCCCTGCCACCACCGGCTGGGTGACACCTTGGGGACCCTCTCCAGCCCTGAGCAGGGTCAGAGCCATTTGCAGAGAGGACTCCACAGCTTCATAGATCTACCCGCAGCGCTCGAGAGCCACAGAAGATTAATGATTAGCTGCGGTGCGTCCACTAATTCAACGAAAGGGTTGGCTCTGAAGGGGCAAGGCAGAGGAAGGGAATATAATCACGGTATTTTTCATGGTGCCAACTTGGATTCAGATGGACAAGGCAGTAAAAATAGGGCAGTAGGGAAAAAAAAAAAATAATCAGAACTCCTCTGTGCCTTTTAGGGCTACCCAAGGCAAAGGGGTTGAGCCCCTAAAAGCATTCAGAATAGATCAAAGATGTGCTGGAGGCAGCAGCCTGCCTGGCCAGGAGAGGGGCTTGGTGCTCCCATGCCCACGGGTCACCTTCCTCCAGACTAAGGAGCCTCAACTTTACCTCCCAGTCAAACCACAGCACTTGTGAGTGTGAAACCATTATCATTTTCTCCGGGTACCCCAATCATCTGAGAAAAATGAGCTTCAAGGGGCAGCCTCGCCGAGCACGCCAACCTACGTCATCTCGTTGCGTGCTCATCTGTTGCGTAGCTCCAAAAAGGAGAACGAGGTGGAGAGCTGGGACGCAGACGCACGCAGCAACGCTAAAAAGCAGCCCCATGTAGAGAGCCCGCAGCACCGCATCCACCTCGAGCTGGAAAGCAGAAACACCACCACAGCCTCCAGCTCCTCGGAGCCCTTCCCGGACTCCTGGGACAGATGAGTAATACTGAAAAGCTTTATCTCAGACCCCCAAAAGCACAGAAAAATCAGACAAAGAGCCAAGCATGCCATCCCCAAACACGAGCAGCAGCGAAATGAAAGGACTTGGGAAGCCTGTCCACACTGGGGGCCCTGGCAATAGGTTTTGTTCCGTTGTAGGAGCTTGCCACATTTGATTGCTTCTTTCCCCTTGAGCATGGTCATTCCTGGGATCACAGCTTCATGGAGGAATGAGATAAAAAGGTGCCAGGAATGATGCCAAAGCTCCTGGGTTTAATCCATCCAAGGCTAGTTGACATTTTCCAGTTGAAATCTCTGGCTCTATCAGAGCAGGCGATGCTCTGGCAGGCGCCAGATAGCAAATCGGAGGACGTTCACGCAGCGAGATGCTTCACTCAGATGTTTTGGCCGTGACAAACAAGGAGCTCAGCTGGCCTCTTTGCCATCTTTAGATTTCCATTCGGGAAACTAATTGCAGAAGCTTGGGGGTGCTTTGTGGGGTCACTCAGGTGCATCTGAGCAAGCAGAAGCCACGCGGGCTTGCAGACATCCTTCAGGGTAACAAATGCTCCCACAAAAACCCAATGAGAGTTTCGGAGCAAACCCATTGCATCTCTGCACCGGTTCTCCCGGTAACCAGCAGATAAGAGCTGGAGGGGGACCGGGTTGAACCGGTCCCCTTCGTGGGACCACGCACCCGCTGCGTGCCCTGATGGCAGCTCCTCCCAGGTGTCCACAGCAGCAGGAGGACACCACGGGCTCATGAATATGCAGAGGCAGGGCAGGAAGGCAGCCGGTCAAAATTAACATCTTTAATGAAATAATAACACAGGCAAGAGACTTGTTTGCCTGACCATGGCTTGATGGCTGGGGAAGCGTGGGAAAAAGCCGCGCCGGGGTGAAGCGAGTCCTGGAGACTGCCTGGCAAAAACACCCTTCCCTCCTCCTGGCATCTGCACATCTCTTCCAGCCCTCTCCCCACCACCGATCCCATCAGGAGCCACGGGAAAGGCACCTACGCCAAACCCATTGGGTATGGGAGCAAAGAGGTCACTGAGCACATAAGGACCAATGATTTAAAGCGCATTATATCTCCTAAACCATGAGGATCAGATCCAGGTGTGCCGGGGCAGCTTGGGAATCCCAAAATAGCATGGCTGAGATCCCCAGGCGAGGCCACAGACTTGTGTTTCCCCAGATATCAGGGCAGCCTGCCCCTCCGGCAGCAGAAAGGGATCCTCTCTCACCAGCAAACCAATCACCGCCGTATTGATTACATTTCAATTAGCCAGAATCCCATCCGAGTGCTGGGCTGGGCAGGACCGGAGAGGCAGCGACAAGGCTGGCAGCGCTATCGAGCCTGCCCAACAGCGAAAAATGCATTTCAATCCCGAGGCGCCTCTCCTGCCCCATGCCATAGCCAGCATCCCTGGAAAAAAAATGCTTACAGCAAAAAAAACTGCAGACAGCAATCAGTCCTTCTGTTGGTGCTCGGATCCAGGGCTCGATCTCACAACCTCAACGAAAGCACGGGGGTTTCCTCCTGCAGAAGCGATCCCTGTCCTTCCATACTGCATCTCCAGCGGCGAGGGGGCTGCATACCCCACCCGCCTATCTAATCTACCCCAGCAGCCCTTTGGGAGGCTCCAGCTCCACCAGTAACGCTTTCTGCGGGGATATGATTTCAGGATCAGGGGCTTTTTTCACGCATATCTCTTGGCGGCGCATCCCGACACAGCCCTAGGATGCTGTAGCATCGCAGCTAAGCATTTCCCTGCGCTCGCTACGGAGGGCAGCAGGAACGGAGCCGGCGAGCCCCAGCCCCAGCTTGCCGCAGGGTTAAGAGGTCCTTACGCCACAGAAGGAGGCTGAAGTTTCTCCCCCTCTTTTGTCAGGTCAAATTTACTGCAACAGGAGAACATTTCAGGAGAGATTTGTCATTGTTTGTGGCGGTTTGGAAAGCTCCTAAATATGCTCTGTGCAATCGTGAATGTAAATTGAATAGAAGGAAAAGCAATTTGCGAAGCATTAAAATCCCTCTGCAGGTTCCTTTGAAATGATCGATGTCTTAAACCACGATGTTATCTAGACCTAACCGAGTTGGGCAATGCAATCCAATCCCCAAAGCCATTGCCTTCACAGGTAACTTATCAGCCTGCGGACCACATTCGCTCCCGACCCCGGCGCAGGCATCGCTGCACCTGCAAAGCGCTCGACTCCCTATCTCTTACGGTGCCGTTATCACAGAGCAAGAGACGGGGGGGAACCGGCATAGCCGAATGTCGGGATGCACACGCCTGGCCTCACCGAGCTCCTGCCGAGCAGCATTGCAGCCCAGGATGCCTGTAAGAGAGGGGACCGGGACCACATTTGCTCCTATTTTCACACGATGCACAAAATCCAGGCGATGTCGCTTGGCACGAATCCGTTAACCCTTAAGAAGTGCAGTTATCAGCCTCGTGCAGCGTGTCCTCGCAGCTACCCAGCTCTCCCACCCCAAGCACAGGCACTCTGCAGCAAAACGTGAGCAATCACCGCATCCCCGTTCCCCCGGGGGAGAGGTGGGTTTTTTGGAGGAAAATCATTGCACCGGGTGCCTGCCAAATCTTGGCGTGCTGTGACGCGAGCCCCAAGGCAACACGTGGGATCTAGATCCGAGATCACGCAGCTGACAGGCATAAACCCAAGCAAGCAGCAACTGCACTCATCAAACTCCCAGGCCGTGCCCGCGGTCTGCGTGTCCTGTATTAAATTCTGCGTTAAGGATTACGGAGATTTAGGAGCCTTTATAAGTTTTCACAGGACGAGACTTTACAAAAAGCTCAGGCAGCTCCAGCAGCGGTTCGTGCAAACCCACCGCCGAAACCGCTGCTCTCCGCGATGCTCTTCCTATACGTAACCGCGGTTCCTGGATCCAACCCCGGTCCCCCAGGAGCACAAAGCCATGCCGGTGCACGCACGCACCGACACAAAGCACGTCGTGCATTACTTGCAAGGCGGCTTCCCACGGCGCCCATCAACCTGCCCGCGAGGAGCGGGTAAGAGCACGGGGACCATACGGGCCGGGTGTTGTTTAATGCGCCATAGGAAGGAGCCGCGACGCTGAGCTGATGAGGAGGAGACAAGAACCGGGACAGAATAGACAATGATCCGTCGAGCAGAGGCATCCGCCTCCCACGGTGACCGCTGCTCCCTGCCTCCCGGGGCACCGGTCTGCAGCAGGCAGATAGGCGATGATTTCTCTGCAAGGAAAGTTTTTTCCTAATCACATTAGCTAGAGCTGGGCCCGTGCCCCGAAGCGGGCGGGTTTGTATCTATTTCAAAGCCTTCGCTTATTAAAATAAATTCACTATTAGAGCTGTGGACCGCCTTGCGCATATATAAGCAGAAGGTCTTTTGGGAGTGGGGTTTCGAGTCGCAGAGCAAGGGGAGAAAGCGAGGAAGGAGCGAGCCAGCAAGAAGGGATGAAGGGAAGCGAGAGAAAGGGTTAAGGCTCTCTCCTCTCCTCCCCAGCCCAGGCAGAGGAGCCTCTCTCAATCAGCCTGTGATTGCAATCAGCAGGAAGGTGCCGTTTGCATTAAACAGAGCAGACAAGGGAGGGAAAAAAAAAGAAAAAACAGGCTGTGCAATCTGCAAAATTTATGTAAAAATCACAAACAACAATAAAAAACAGCCATTTTTTTTTTCCCCCTCCACTTCCCCTTGTTATTATTTTCCCCAAGGGCAGAGGACGGGGATGGAGCAGGGAGCCAGCACTTCCCGGTCCCCCTGCCTGCGCCGGCCAGGATGCCGTACCTAAACCCTCCCTACGTCAAGCCTTGCAATCAGTCTCCTTTACTACTAATTTTCCCTCATGTTTTTTAATTAAATTCTCCGCTTCCTTCAAATACCAGTCAACGAACCATCCACATTTCCTCCAAATACCCTTGAAAACATTGGATCAGGCAATTAAGCGCGGCGCAGCGCAATGACACCCCAAGAAGCGTTGCCGAAGAGGCATTGCCCAGAGCCCGCGCGGCCGAAGCGAGAGCCGGGGAGGAAAGCTGGGGTAAAAACCAGATAACTTGGCCACGCCGGATTTTCAGCACGCTCAAAAGCGGCAGCTGACTGCGGTCGCAGCACCCAACCTGCTGGTTATAACTTCAGAAAAAAAGGTAACGACAATCCTGAAGATGGCACTCATGGGCTACCCTTCCCAAGCCAACCTCCCTTCCTGACCCTCCTTAACCAGAGGTTGCCCAGCACCCTGAAGCAGGATGATTCAGAGCTCCTCCAAACTCTCCCAAGGTTGTCCAGGTTGGCCGCAAAACCTGTCCTTCCCTCCTGCCCTCCCACAGATACGCTTTTGGTTTCAAAGGTGGCTCCTGACAAGGGATTTGAGGCCAAAGACCAAGGGGGGGTGAAAAAAAAAAAAAAGAAAAGAAAAGGTCAAGAAACTTCAGGAGTAACACTGCACTTTGTGAGAAGGCAGAAAAAAGGCAGAAGAAAAATTTTCTTTCATCATTTGACATTTGCTGCTTTTTGGTTTCGCTCACCAGCATCTCCTGTCCGTACACTGGGGGGGTGGGGGGGGGGGCGGGCAGCAGCTCCGTTTATTCGTCTGGATCCCCTGTGCCAACCTGGGACCGATTTCCAGCTCTGCATCGAGCCTCGATGGGAATTGGATGAAATGCGACAGTTTTGCTCGGCGTTTCGCTTTGAGGGCTGCGGCTCGTTTGAAGGAGCAGCTCAAAGGGAAAGGAAAGGGCCTTTGAAGCCCCCCGCGGCTTGGGACTGCATGAAAAAGCCCCCGTGAGCCCTCGCCAACTCGATAACACCCTTGTTCCCTTTGTGCCGGGGTTCGCTCCTGCTTCTGCGGAGCGTCGCTGAGAGCTCAGGACTGAAACCGCAGAAGCCCTCGTTGCTCCTCAGGGTTTCCGGAGCCAGTTACAACCCGTGCTCCCCGCCGAGCAGGCGAATGCTTCGTGCAGAGCGGTTAAAGCTGAACTATGCTTCAGCCAAGCTGCTGAGCCACCGGGAAGCCTTGGGCTCTCACGCTCCCCACCACCCAGCCTTTCCAAGTCGTCTGCAACACCAGAGTGGCTCAGACCACCAGCGGTTGGACCTTGAAATGAAGAAGACTTCTAGGAGTGGTTGGAAGCCATCTGATCAGTGACACGGAGCAAGAGCGAATGCTAAGACGCATTTCTGGGCATCGCAACCCCTGCAGGTGAAGAGCCAACGTCAGCTACACCTGAACCTCCTCGGTTGCCTCGGATTCGGCGTTCCGGCTCGGCACAGCCCCGTGCGCGCAGGGGCATATTCTGCATTTAGACGGACAAGCAGCTTATCCCAGAGACGAAGGGAGACAGATAGTGGGAAGGCAGCGTGTCAAGCCTCGGGGGGACAGGCAGAGAGACAGGCAGAAGGATAACCGGGCACGTTCCCCCCCCCATCACCTTGAGCACGGTGACTTTCGGAAGCGTTAAACCCAGGATACCGTGCCAAGCAGGGCGTTACGAGAGCTGCAAGGATAGGATCAGGCGGGACTAGTGATAACCAGAGGCTTTATTAGGCTCATTTATTTATTTATTTCGATGAGCGGCAGGCGTTAGCCTAAGGCGAGCAAAGAAGTGCCGGTAGTGGGGAGGGTAGACAGGGTAATATGTTACTGAGAAATCTTCTATTTGTAAGCAGAGGGCTGCTGGGGCTGCTCCTGTGCTCTATGCATTATTTATAGCCCTGCCTGGTGCCGCCGTCCCCTTTATCTGCCTTCCAAGGGGCTTGCTAAGAAAATGAATCTTTGACTCAGCAGTTTTCATCCCGGCCAAATGAAAGATAAATACGTACACATATATATAAATATATAAATATATATAAACCAAATCCACTCTGGGGAGGTGACAGGGAGCTAATCCAGCCCCCCGAGAGGCTGCAGGTATTGGCTCTCGGCGTCTCCGAGAGAAGAGATTTAGCTCGTACATAAATTGTCTAAGGCTTTTCCCCTTCCGCTGACCTCCACCGCCGCGTCTGTCTGTCCTTAGGCTGCACGCCGCCGAAGCAAACCCAAACCCCAGCCTTTGGGAGAGCTTAGGAAGTGCCTAACGCACTCTAGGTGCTGCCATCAATTAAATAAATCTGCACAATGCATCAAAGAAATAAATAAATAAGTGGAGATGACTGAAGAGCTCCACTTTTTTTCCCCCCTATACGCGCATATACACACACATGTACTTAAAGCCAATTTTTCAAACAATAAAACACTGTTGAAATTTTCTGCATGAAAAATTCATTCTATCTCACAGCCATCTAAAAAGCAAATAAGCAAACAAACAAATAAACCCTTCTTGGTGGAAAACATCACCCAAACCATTGCTGATGAATCCTCTTCGTCACACAGACACAATTTCCAGCCAGCCCTCCACACCCTTATCGCTCCCACCTCTGGGAACGAAGAGCGGCTAATACAACTATGAACATTAATCAGCGGGGCTTCTTGGAGAGAGGCAAAGGAGAAGGGAGTTATCCCTTTCCCCATCCCGGCCACGTTTTCCCCAGGAATACGGATCTACTCATTTGCACGGGTACCCATCCCGAGCCCCGGCTTGCAGCGCAGCCGCCACCAGCTAATTATCACCTCTTCCTCTCCCACATCCAGGCTCTTTATAAATAGTTCTTTTAATCAGGGCCGCTTCCCCCACCGGGAGCCGATGTGCAATCCTAGCGGTGGTTGCAAATGGGTGCCCCAGATCTATTTTGGGCTGTGTCAGGGAGCTGAGCTCCCCTGGGAGGGGGGGTGCTGTGCCTCCAGCAGGCCCCCATCATCGGTGCACATCGGTTGTGCACGCTGGCTCGCCCGGTCGGGGTGGGAGAGGATGCTCGAGCTGCCTGAATCACAGGGAGCATCAACGAGGAGCAATTTTCCTTCCCCCCGGGATGGAAACTGCAACGCCGCTGGTTGGTGCAGGTGGGGAGCCGAAGGCACTCATATCCTCAGCAGATAAACCCGGACTAGAAAGGCGCCGAGGAGCGATGCTGAAGACATTTGCAATATGCACCACGGAGATAAGTTGCATCAGACCCTGCTAGTGGGGAAATGACCCTTCCTTTCTCTCCTTTGCAGCTCCTCTTGGTAACCTGCCACCCGGCAAGTCCCCTCCGCGACAGTGGGTGGGAGAAGGGGCTCCCTTCATCCCAACTCTCCCCAAACCTGCTCCCATGAGAACGACAACAAAAGCCAAACACACCAAAATGGGTTTCCAATCCCCAGTGTGACCACAGCCGCAGTATAGCCAGGGACTAATCCATCACAGCCTTGCAAACGGTGCTGTGCTCAGGCAGACCTCTGCACATCAGCACTGGTAAACCAGCTCGCCGGCTGCCGCGATGCGTCGCCACGGCAGGTCAGCGACACGGCGTTACAGGGTATTTGGTGTCCCCTCGATTCCTCGTTCCTGGACGCCATCTGCAGCTTACGACTCTGCTTGAGGTGACAGGAGCACCCAGGGACAGGGAAGCTGCAGAAAGCTTCCAAAAAGCTGGCAGGACACGTGTCCCTTGGGCAACTCCTTCAGAGCATCCCGCACCCAGGATCACCCTGTGCCCACCCAAGAACCCACACCACTCCTGTTTCTCCTTGGAAGGACAGACCATGAAATACCATCCTTAAAACCAACCAAACTAACCCAAAACTCTTCCCTGAGACTTTTTTTTTTTTTTTTCTCCTGTTGGAGGGCAGACAGTGGTTCTCCCTCGCCCTGCAGCCATCGTCCCGGGGTGACACAGCTCCCGTACAGCCTTTTGCTCTGGGGCAGCTCTGCTCTACCAGCTGATGGGGAGAAACGTCGACCACAGAAGAGCCAGCACCAGCACTCGCAGGCTGAAATCCATCACGAGACGGGTGAAGCAGGCTGGGTATTTTCTGAGACATTCACTACCCGGAAAAGTTTTTCCTAGCACAGAAAACGTCCTCTGCCATCGGCCCGGCGCAGAGGTGCGGCTTGGCAGTCCCAGCCCAGGAGACGCATTCGTTATCAAAGATCGGAAAAGCATTAAAATAATTGAAAAGGTAAATAAAAGAGAGGCGGCAAAGGAGAACGCGGCCGGCAGTGCCTTCTGCTCGTTAGGAAAGGGGGGGGCACTTAACACTACACAGACAGCAAATTAGCCTTTAATCATCGCCTGCGTTCGCTGGGTTTTATCTGGGAGCGTGTTCCAGCCCCGGCACCTCCCTCGCGCTGGCAGCCCTGGGGACTCCAGCTTGCCTCCTGTTTATTCCCCAGCCGCTTTGTTGTCTCAGATCAGCAGAATTAGGGAGCCGTGTCGGCAGAAGATACTTCTGTGCAGCCAGCGAGAAGTTCACACAGAAAATTGATATTCACCGCAAATTATTTTGGATGATTTACTGGAATGAATTAACTCACAGCGACGCGGAGAAAATTCCAACACCACTGCCGCCTGCCTCCCACCATCGATAGCACAGCTCGGATTTTAGCCTTAACTTTTGTTTTGTGAGGATGAGGATGGTAGCAGCTCGGAGAGGGCCCTTACTAGGGCTCAGTCTCGCTGCCTGTAAAAGGGGCTCCGGGAGCTCCGACGTGGATGGATTTGCTGCTTGGATGTTGGTAAAACCTCCAGGGTGAAAGACTCGGGGCTTACCATGGGGAAAAAGGGAGCGTGTCCCGCTGGGACCGCTCTTCCCTTTGCCTGCAGGTCCTCATGCTCCCTCCCCCCCAAAGCAGGGCACGGCAGCGGTCCCCCGTCTGCGATGGCATTTGCTGAGGGATCCTTGTGGCTCGGAGCCCCGGAGCAGGGCTCGGCGTGACGGCCAGCCAGCTCAGCAGAGGGTGACGCTAAGGCAATAGCATTTAGGGATTGCTCTCGGTCCCACGAACGCACCGGGCCAGCCCCACGCTTGTCACGACTCCGCTGACTTTGATGGGCTTACAAGAGGGATGAACTCAATCCCTCAATCCTGGATTTCCCTCCCACCACCTTCCTGACCCTAAATACGATCAGCACAGTTTGTTGGGAAGAGGGAGCCCTCCGGCACCTGGGGCTTCCTCAACCACCCACCCACCCACAAATGGCCAAACCAAGATGAAAAGGTCCCTGCGCCCCTTTACGTGGCCGGTGGAGAGGAGGAGGTTGGCCGCAAGCTGCCTTGACATTTCCTGCGTCCTGGGATTGCTCATAACCCTGCTTAATCCCCTGAGTAGCTTAAAGCATCCTCAGGGATCCGCCGCTTTACAGGCTGAGCCCTGCAAAGCCAAGAACAGAGAAGGACACTTGCTGCAACCACGTCCCCCGCCCCGGGGCAGAAGCCCAGCTCCCCGTGAGCGAGGATGCCCAGAGGCATCGCTGTCCACCACGAACCCCATTTTCGGGGGGAAAATCGGAGCTCCCATCCCATCAGGCAGGAGTTATGTCGTATTTACCCCCACGCCTGCCCACCGAGGAGCCCCACAGGGCACCCACAGCCCTGCCAGACTCTGTTTTCCCATGGTCAGCTCATGTAATAGCCTGTACATAACCACCTAAACGCTGCAAACTCTTTGAAATAAGCACGGAAATTGGTTTCCAGGCTCCAGCAGTTTCTAAATAATGGATGTTTAAGATAATAACAAAAAAAAAAAAAGGCAAGTGACATACAAAGATTCTAGAGAGGGAAAAAAAAAAACACCCAACCCAGAGACCATGTTCTCAATGCAAACCTCCAAAAAAAACCAAACCCCAAAACAGCACAGGGGGAGCAAGTGGGGACCAAGAACCACCGGCTGCGGCTGCCAATTTAACCCTGTGCTCTTGCAGCAGAGCAAAACTCATTTCCCTGCGCTCGCCCCCTTGCCCCAGCTCCTCTTCGCTTTATATTCCGCCTCGATGCAGATGTAATATATTCTGTCAGTGCAAAATTTAGGCTGAAAAATGTGCCGGCCTTCGGGAAATGTCTGGATTGGATCGGAGGGGCGAGAGGAGGAGGGTGCGTGCTGAGCAAAAGCGTAGCAGCCGGGCTCAAGAGACGAAAGGAAACTGAAAATCTGGAAGGCATCAGCTTGTGGCTCTCTCTGTTAGCCCAAAGACATCCTTGGCCACTACTCGAAGCGAAGGACTAGGGAAAGGACGACTGAACGGCTCGTTCCTGTACGGCAAACCCAATTTCAGCCACAAAAGGAATCTAGTATTCACCTAAATCCATAAAACTTAATGCGGGGCTCGCAGCTGGGGTGCACATGATACGCAGCTCCCAGGAGCTTACGAGCAGGCAGGAGGTCCCTGTGATCACGAAAACAAGGATTTTAGAAACCCAAGGACCAGCTGCGTGACACGGGAAGCAGGTTGCATTACCACTACAAGGAAAAGCCGTAAGAAGAAGTTTTGGAGGGCTGAGCGATGCTCCCCACACCTGCAGCAGGACCTCCTCACGCCGAGACCATCAAAGCAGCTGCTGGGTGCCCCGAGGGCAGCGGCACCCGCCGGGAGGGATGCTCGCTTTAATTACACCGAGCACGTTACCTTTACGCATCGCCCAAATTATATACACACGCGTTGTAACTCACTCAAAGGGACTTTTTCGCCCGAGTCAGCAAAATGAAGAGATTCAATTACAGCCTTTGACTGGGCCTGCTTATTGTTATTTATAATACAATACATCCCGGCTGCTAGGGAGAGAGATGTACAGGTACTGAAATGTTGGCTGTCTTGCCGGTTAATTGAAACGCTGGCGCCTTGCTAAGATTGCTTCTCCCGGCCTCCCCGACGCCGGGTGGTGGCATCTACCTGCTGCACCGTAATAGAGAGGCACTGTCTCCAAAGGACACCTGTGGCAGGAGCAGACCTCTTAATAGCCGCCGACTCCCGCGCTCCAAACCCAAGAGCCGCCGAGGTACAATGGGGGGTTTCAAATGAATCCTGGAAGAGTGCTTGGAGGAGAATGGCTCTATTTTTGAAGAATGGCACGGGGGGGGATCCGCAGCCATTTGCTCTGAATGGCTTCAGACCCAGCTGCACTTTATAAGCAAAGAGATGAATTTATTTTATTTATTTTTTTTCTTCCCCCCCTTCTAGCTGCCCAGTCTCGCTCCATCTGCGATGAAGTCATGCTACCTGAGTCCTTTTTGTCCCTGTCTCGCTGTTAGGGAAAGGATGCCGAGGTCGAAAATGAACTCATTAGCTGCCGCCAGGACACAAAGCGGGAAGAGAAGTGGTTTTGCCCTCCCGGAGCAGGGCGGGCATCGTCGGGCTCGTGGGAAGAGCTCGGCTCGGCGCCAAGGACTTCACAGCTCGTCCGGATCAAGGCACAGCGGAGATAATTTCCCAGGCGGGCAGCATCCACTGACGTGGCCAGCAAACGCCGTCTCGCCGACAGCCACTTCAGAAGAAAACCCAAACAAGCGTTTGCCCAGTCCCCGTCTACTCCTCAGACCCCTCTGGGGCAACACATCGCCTAGTCCTGGCCCCAAATACCCCGGGCTCAGGGCTAAAGGATAATATATGGAGACAATATGATGCTCCTTGGTGGCTTCTCTCTCCATCTGCACGGACAGCGAGCCCGGCCCCGAGGATGACCTTTGAAAACCAGTATAGACCCATTCCTAGCGACTCTCGCTTCCCCTTTCCCGAAGTGGAAATAAACGCACGTGATAACCAGGATAACCAGCGTCTCAGGCAGGCTGGCAGTCCCCGGCACTCCTCCTGGCTGGCGGAGGAGATACCCTCCCCATGCAGGCAGCGAGACATGGGGAGATGCAAGCTCCATGCAAATCTCTCTCCCCTTCCCTGGCAACTTCATCTCTTGATCATTTCTGGCAGCCCAAGTTTTGTCAGCCAGACGCATTTCAGGGAAGGGGGGGAAAAAAAAAAAAAGAAAAAAGAAAAACAGAGCAAGTCAAAGCAAGTTGGAGATGCAATTGGGGGAGGGGAGAAGGAATAAGAAGTAGGAGGAAAGGAAAGGTCCCTGGAGACAGCAGTGAATATGTAAACTTTCTCGATTTCCTCTGCCTACTCATACCTCTGTGTGTTAACAACTAGACAGACATCTTGTATATACTTGATAAATAAGCCTCTCCATTTATTCAGGGGAGTGAATTTGTAGCTATTATGATTCAAATGGCATGACAGGTTCTGGATTGTTGTATTTTTTGCTATTGAGTTTACAAAAAAAAAAAAAAAACAACATGAAAATTGCAAAATTCAAAGCAATTTTCTTTGGCTATGGATCCTCACAATGCACAGATAGATAGATATAGTTTTATATATATATATTAAAAAAAAAATACAAAAGCCAGTCCGAGTGCCTCTTCCCTTGAGACAGGAGGATGAGGGGCACAATAAATAATTTAGAAATTGCTACCATCACTTGATTCAGAGTGATGGATCTGGCATGTGTTACAACAAGGCACATGCTGTATTCATTACCCATTGAGCTACATTTTAATTTCTCCCTCATTAACCTTATCTGTGACTGGGGTTGTGCATCAAGTCAAATCCTTCGGATGTCAATCAATTCATTAGACGGTTGTTTAGTTTGTCATATGTGCTGTTATCGCTTATTAGACTGCCACGCCGATCAATCAATCAAACGGCAGCGAGGAGCTGGCTGGAAGGGGACACGCTGCGGCGGGCAGGGAGGCAGGCAGCAGGCAGGCAGCAGGCAGGCAGCAGGCAGGCAGCAGGCAGGCAGGCAGCACTCGCTGCCTGGAGCAAAGCCCGCGCCCTCCGTAAGGAGCACGAACGTTTTGCGAAGCAGAAGGGAAAAATTCAAAGGGATTCCAATAGTTCCCATTAAGCGGAGTTGAAAACCAGAGCTTTGTTTCAGATCACCGAAGCAAAGCAGAGGTGTATAAAAATAATCGTAAGAAGGTTAGCCGAGTGTTTGCCATCGAGGGGTTGAAAACTCACTACAAAGGACATCATGCCACCCCCCCGCCGGCACGGAAAGTCTCCCCGCTCCCAAGCGATCCTGCCTCTCTCTCCACCTGATATTTGCCTCCCATGGAGTTCCTCAAGCGTCCCCCGATGTTTCCAATTGACGAGCATCGAAGAAAGGCTCTGGGCTGGCTGGGTCTCCATCCCCACCCAATCCCACCTATTCGAGCATCATCACCGTGCACGGATTAAGCCAGAGGCCTCACCCGCCCCGCTGGGAGAGGGGCTGGATTCGGGCTAGCACCCTTGGGCACAGCCTGAGCAGGATGGGGGTCCCGGGAGCACCGCGCACCCTCCGCCGGAGCCAGCCCCACTGATATTTTACACCCCGCACCCCAGCAGCAACGCCGACTCCTCATCGCTCCTTCCTCTCCCCGGCGTGCGGCTCTGGGTGCCGGAGAGCTGAGCCCCTCCACCGAAATAAAATGCAAGGCTCTGGCCGAGGGTTGCGCCGACGCTACGTGAAGCCGTCACGCTCCGATTCACACGCGCTTGGCCGAGCGGGTTTAGCTTGCAAGGCTGTTTGTACGGAGGAAGAGTAGAGGAAATCCCAGTGTGAGCACTTTACTTCTGCTCAGCGTTTCCCCCACCCCTCCAACACATAAAATTAAACAAACAGCAGCGTACTAGCTTTTTTTCTTTTTCTTTTTCTTTTTTTTTTCAGGCAAGGTATTTGCCAGAAAGGTAGGACACGATTCACTTGCAGCAGAGGTGCTTTGCCAGCTCCCGCTCCAGGAAGCCAGCCCCTCCGCTCATGTGAAATAGTGGGAAACAGCGAAAAGCAGTGGAAAGTATCTTCAGTCCCACTGAAAATGGTGGAGCTTGCATCCACCATTGGTGACCACCAGCCAGAAAAGGTCAACTACGGCCTTTCCCTGCAGAGCATCAGGTCCTGCGCTATCTGATCTGCCAGGACTCCCCAAAGCGCTGCGCTGAGCATCACCAGGTGAAACCAGCCCTTCAACCAGCTCCTGGGGGATCTAAGAGCCAAGGCAGAGCCTAACCACCTTCCTCCTCCTCAGCAACCTGAGACAGCGAAGCCAAGCTGCATTTTCCACCAAACCCCTTAAAAATATCACCCAGCTGCCACGGGAATGCCTTCGCTGCAGCAGAGCAGGAGCAAAGCCTGCGCGGTAGGTCCAGCACTCCCGTCTTTCTCCCGTGTCCTTGCCCAGCAGAAAACCAAGCACAGACACAGAGCCACAGGTAAAACACCATCCCGCAGCTTCCAAAGGCAGGCTGAGGTCAAACCTCCGTGGGGGATGCTCAGAAAACATCTCAAGGGCTCCCCGGCCTTCCGCACCACGCATGGCATGAAGAAGGTCACTCCAGGTGCCACCGCGGAAGGGGTGTTTGTGCTAGGACTTGCCACGGAAAGCTTTCGCTTCCCACCAGCAGAAATGTTTGCAGATGAGCAAAAGCTTCCAGAAGGCTCAGTGAAACATCCACATTTTTTCGGGGCTCGTACGAACCCATTAGCACATCTTAATTGCTATCGGCACAGAGGAACGACAGACTTTCGCACGTCTGCCGTGTCTGTCTGCCTGCTCGGGGATAAGGAAAAACCACCGGCGCGCAGCCCCGAATCCCGCAGGCTGGAAGTTCGGTCTTCTCCATGCACAATCTGTCCCCGGGGCTCCTCAGCTGTTTGCAGGAGGAGGCAGGGAGAGGGAAAGGAGCCAACGCTCGTCTCCCAGCCCTCCTCCTGGCAAACGCCGGGAATCGCACCGGGGCTTGCCAAAACACGCGAGCGCCAGAACTGAGCCCGGAGAGACACCCACGTCCCCCCGCGAGCCGGCACCGGAGGAGTCACGCACGCCGATGCCTTACGTGCCTACAACGCCGTGGGGATGCGGTGAGGTTGCTCGAGGACAGAAAGGTTTCCCCGAACCGGGGAGGGAGGTGGGAGCCGAGGGATGGCATCTCCCTGCCGGCACCCGGGCAGCTGCTGGGGAAAAACTTGGAGCTGCTGCAGAGCATCAGTTAATTTGTAATCATGGAAACGGCCAGCCCGGGTCAGCGGCTGTCGGCGGAGGAGCCGGGGAGTGCTGCCGGTTGTGATCTGTTCATTTTTTTTCATTTCTTTTAAGGGGATTTCATTTAAAAAAGCTGCCTTGATAAGGAATTTACCAGGGCAAAATGAGATTACACTAGAGCTCAGAGTAGCTAAGAGCAGCAGCATTGCTGGGCACTCAGAGGCTGCTGCTTATACTATCTCTCTATCATCACACATATCCTTCTATCTAATCTATCTAGCACCATATATACCCTTTAGCTCACCAGCTCTCACAATCCTTGCCCTCTATCCATCATCCACCTATTCATCAACACACATCCAGCTCTATCTACCTAGCCATCACTATAAATATCCCATCCATCCATCTCTCCCAATCTCTCTCTCATCAGAGAGACCCTTTCCCTACCTACCTTCATATATATACACATATATATCCACACACACACCTCCCCGTCTGTCCATCTGTCATCACCAGAGTGCTCACCTCCTCTCCCCTTCCACCTCCCTATCCCTCACCGCACGTATCCTTCTATCTGCCCGCCCATCCATCACAGCCGCTCACTCGCAGGGGCTGAGGTGCCTCTCTGCTCAATTTACTACCCGAAGGCACCGCATCTTTTGCTGTGGAGCACCAGATCCATATCCTAATTAAGCAGCAGGTCTCTTTTTCCCATGTCCCGGCAGCCCTGGAGAGGAGACGGAGTGGGTTAGCGCTGGGGAAGGAGCTCTGAGCCAGCCGCAGCGACTTGCTGCGGGAGCAGATGAGGAGCGCTCGCGCTGCAGAGCCCGTCGGGCTGTGCTGGACCCGCACGTGCCGTGCCACGGCCACGCACAGGCAGGAGAAAGGAGCAAGCCCCTGGGTCTGGGCAGAAGCAAACCACGGCAGCGCGTAAAAACACAGGCAACCGCTTATAACGAAGGTGCTGAGTGCCTTCTGCCAGCGCGTAGCAAGGGCTTAAAGCAAAATCCCCATCCTCATGCTAGGAAGAGCATCTGAACCCCCCAGATCCTACCTAGCCCCTTCGCAGTGCTCTGCCAAGCGCAAAGGCAGGGAGAGGAACTTCCCCGGTGCACAGCGCAGATGCGTATGCCACCACGGCAAAGCCCTGCTCTCCAAAATCCCACGTTCCCTCTCGAATCAGCCGCTGACCACACCACGCCGTAACTTGCCCCTCGCCGACTGCCAGGCTGGGCGCAGGACCTCCGCACCAGAGCCAAAGGCAACTTCGGCACGGGATGGCACGGGGGCGGGGGGGGGGGGGGCGATGCTGCCAAGAGGCACCGAGACGTAAAATTTGCCAGAGAGAAGAAAACACACAAGTGGTGCTTAAAAACTGAAAGCTGTTACTTTAATTACGGGCTTTCTGCTTTATCACCAATAGCGTTTCTCACACATTCATCAGCAAACCTGGTAATAAATCAATCGCGGGTAGCCAGGAGCTGCAGTCTGGCTCCTTCCCTTTCTCTTCCCTGCTCCCTGCGAGCTCTCGCACCATTAGTATGCAGTCCGGCACTGCCAGTCTGTGCATTTCTCATCGGCTTTGGACTGGAGCTGGTATCAAGCGGATGCCCCCGGCACAGATTTCGCACAGCCAGCTTTGGCTGCAGGGAAGGCAGGCGGCTGGAGGAGACGACGGCGGACGTGCCTGCATCTCTCAGGGCACGTGCCTGGACCTGCCCGCACGCTCTTTGGGTATTTCTGTACCCGTGGGGGGCTTTTTTTGGGGGGGAAGGATACGGGGATGGGGCAGCTGGGTGGGAAAGGTGCTGATGCCCCGTGGCTGGGTGCAGGCACCGGCTGCTGCGCAGGTTCCTGCTCCGTCTGCTCCTCATTTTGTGCCCAGAAATCCCGATGGCAGGGGCCAGGGTGGGGGGTTGTCGGGATGCCGGCTGTGCAGAGAGGTGACCCCCACCTCGGGCACAAAATACTTTCCATGCACTGACGTTGGTACCGCAGCTTATCCGCTGTCAAACCCGGACAGAAAACTCGAGTCTGGGGGAGAACCACGTAAAAGTGTTTTCCTGTGCCTTTGCTGTGTCCTTGCACTGGGGGCAGCCACGGAAAGCCATCACTGCTTCCCATCCAATGCCCGGAAAAGCCAAATTTGCAGGCCAGCTGGGATGGTGCAACACCCAGCCGTGCTGCACGGGAGCTGCCAGGCTTATCCCTGCACACACAAATTCCTGGAGGGATCAGCGCATCCCCTGACCGCCATCACAACTCCCGGACAAGGCAAAGTGCTCCTGCCCAGATCGCCGGCGGGGCTGGAGCAGGATTTGGCACATGGTACTGAGGACAAGGACAACGACCCTGGCTGAGGACTGCAGGCACAGCTCCGGTGCTTGGATATAAATTAAACAGTTCCAAACCCTTCATTTCTCCGCTCTTTCCTCTCACTATCACCTCTCAGCTTCCCAAATCTTTCTTTTTCCCCCACTACCTGCGTGCCTCTGAGCCTCCACTCTCCATTGGAAACCCTGGATGCCCAGTGGCATCCCCTCGGCCCTCGCGGCACGCCGATACCTGCCGCTTCCCGTCAGCCACGCGAGCGCTGCACAGATGTGCGCAGCAGCAGCCCAGATGTGCGCGGCGCATCGCCAGGCTGTCGGGGTGGCGATGGAGGGGGAGCAGCCGTCTCGCCTCCCTCTCCCCTGCTCGGCGCTGACCCCCCATCACCGCAGCGGCTGCTGTGCAAAATGAGGAGACGGGCTCCCTCCGATTCCTACCGGAGCGAGTGTGCAAATCAAACTGACCTTGAACACTAATTGGCCCGCTAATTAGCACTCTCAGCAGAGGAGCAAAGGACCAGGAGGAGACCGTCTTTTCAGAGGAGGTGGCAGAGCCTCGGCCGGGGGAAGAGGAGCAGCCATCCCTCCGCGCTGCGTGTTTCTGCGGCGGCGAAAGGGCACATCTGCATGTTTAACTGGGAAAATCCCCTCCCACGGCTAACTCTTGGGAGCGGGAGCTGGGACCACAGTCCCAGGAAGAGCATCCTAAGGCAGAGGTACCGCACAACCCGGCCACCTCGCAGCGCACACCTCCCCATCCCCGCGGTCCCACGCCGGATCGCATGCGTCTTCCCGGGATCTCCCCCAGCCCGTCGCCTGTGGAGCAGGTCGGCTCCAGCCCTCCCTGCCCAGGGTTTGCATCTCCATCACGCACCGACCGTCTCCCTCCATCGCCCTCGCCATCTCTCACTCTCCCATGCCAACGCACGCGTTTCCCTCCTCTTATCCTCTCCTTCAGCCTAGCATTAGGAGCTCTGCGCCTGACATTTTCATCTACCGTTATTTACAGGAGGGCAGACCCAGGGAACCGGTCACAGGTGATTTCCCCTCGCCGCCGGCTCTGCTCCGCACGGAGCCGCAGGGGCCAGATACCTCACTGCAGATATCATTAATTCTGCAAATCCCCAATTCCCACCCTCCTGCCACCCCTCGGTTCTGGGAAAGATGGAGACAAATGTGCTAAAACTGACGGCAGCCGCAGCCCCATGGGAGCCCCCGCTGCCGGCTGGACCAGGAGCCGCTCTGCCCAGCCTGAGCCCCAGGAGCAAGAGGAGCCTCCGGGGCTGGATCCTGCCTGGTCCACGGGCAATTAGGAGAAGCACCGTACAAAGAAGGAGTAAGACCCTCCACGGCACTGCTTCCCAGCGGTGAGCAACCGAGGCCAGGGAAGAGCTGGGGTCATCCCTGCTTTGGGTCTGGCAACGGAGGGACCCGAATCCGGGGCTGGTCCCACTCCCGTGCGGAGCGTGGCTGAAGAGCAGCACTTGCAAACGTAAACCCAGGCCTTTACACACTTTCTTTAAAAAAATAACCAGCCGACACGAAGCGATTGCAACCACCAGAAACCGAAGGAGATTCTTCTGCTACAATGACCGCCAGGAGCTGCCGGTGAACTGGAAACTCGGGTCGCAGCTCCTCTTTGGAGCTGGTCCTGCAGAAGGGACACCTTGGTTTCCAGCTCAGACGAGCTCCGTCAGCCGTCACCATCCTCCATTGCCCACGTGGATGGTCAGAGTAAAGAGGGGAGGTCGCTCCTATACCCGCCAAGCTTCCCCACCGCCCCGGACGACGTAGCTGACCTCAAATCCTGATGCCACTGATAAATCCCCATCTATCAGGGATGATGTCCCAGAATTGTCATCGCCATTAACCAGCAGCTGGACCAGTCTGGGCTGGGCAAGATCCGGTAAGTCAGGTATCACCTTCGCTCCCAGCGTTGCTCAGAGTCCAGAGCAGCACACAAAGGAGGCCCCAGCGAAACCCAGCGCTCCTGGCTCGCACCTCGCTGCGGGAGCAGGATCGGAGCGCGCAATCCCGGTGAGCTCCCGAATCCCCTCCTCGCAGCGAGCGGTGCTGGCAGCACAGCCGGGGAGCTGGGCTGTGCGCTCACCAGCTGCTGCTTTCTTCACCTAGTTGCCTCCCTGACCATAACTGCTCTTTAATTATTTAATGTCTGTAAAATACCTCGAGACTTAGCATTGGAAGGGAGATGAACTGCATGACCTAAAATTGGTCTTTTCTATCTCAAACTCCCTGCATTTTATCCTGGGATGAAAGGAGCTCTATTAGGCAAAACACCAGTGTTATTAGATTTCCTTGGAGCTCTAACAAACGGATATTAGATTATTACTGCAGATGCATTTCTAAGGCACTCATCACCAGAGTATCTGGGCATCAATTACACAGATTTAGAGATTAAAAAAAAAAAAAAAAAATGCTTCCCCCAGGAGAACAGGGTACAAAACCCCTTCTCTTTTTGCCTCCCTTCCCCATTCCTTCCAAACTCATCCACCTCCCTCCCACTGCCTTCTGCAGAGCCAGAGCTGCTTACAAGGAAAGCTCTCCGGTTGATGGGCAAGCCTTCAAGCTTTGAAACATCTGAAGCAGCAAAAGCTTTTTGTAAAGACTGGCAGGAGTCAGCTGAAGAGATTTCAATGTGCAAATGGACATAAAAAGATGCAAGAGGGGGAATGAAACACCAGGCTTATTGTTCTAAGGACAAAGGATTTGCTATGAGATGAGATGACCCGGCGGCCTGGCTCCAGCACCTACAGGTCACGCCACACAGAAAGCCGGTCCTGCTTTAGGGGTGAATGGGAAAAGCTGCAAAGTTTGGGTTTGACCGTGCTGATACCGTCTCTGGTAAGTCCCTGCATTACTATTACCATTATGCTAACTCCTAGCAACACCACAGGAGCTGTGCTGGATATTGAACATACAAATCCATGGCTGGAAAGGGCTTCAAGGCTGAAGAGAAAAGATCAAAGTTTGAAAAACAAGGAAAAAGGGCTTGGCCAGGATCACAGGGCTGGTCTGCAGCAGGGACCAAGATGCTTCTCATCCCTCCGGTCCTAGCGCGCAGTCAAGCCCGTGTGGGACCAGCCGCATCACCCCTGCCTAGCTCAGCCTTTCCTGCCCTTCCAGCTTATCTCACTTCCGAAAAGACTAAATATCACGATATATACATGTTCTTTAATCTCAACAGCTCGTTCCAGAGATTGCGATTTGGCCCAATTTCAGAGCAAACCATCACACCGACCACTTCCTCTGGCAACGTCAGGCCGTGCCCACTCCAACCCACAGGCAAATGCTTCACGACTACACCCAGGAGATGCTTCCGCAGCCCCTCTCACTCTTCAAGCTGCCAGAATAGGCAAAACCTGAACCAAATCTCTTAATTCCTTTCCCAGTCGCTGCAGACTAGGCTCTCTTCCCCGGCACGGCTTTGCCCTGCCTCCAGGAGCCAAGCCCAGCTGCTCGGCTCATCGCAAAGCACCTTCTGCATCACCGGTGGGGACAAAGCCGGCTGCTTCGGCAAGTCCAGCTTTGTGCATCGGCCAGACCAGCCGCCACGCAGCGGGGAAAGCAGCTCTATTTCAGTAAAAAGCTTTCAAAAGCATCCTCCGCTTCCTATCCACGGGCAGGACTCCAACTTGGAGCCAGGACAAGGGTCTCTCCCCTCCCTTGCAATCCCAGCCCTGCTCCCGTCAAAGCCCTACGTGTGAGCCACTGCTCACAACGTCACACCTCAACGTATAGACGCACGCGTGTAACCCTTCCACCGCTCAGCCGCAACCCCCAAGCCACACAGCTCTTGGCGTCAAACCGTCTCGGCATCGCCGGGATGGACCAGACGTCGCTCTGCGTGAAAGTCGCCCGCCCTGGCAGTGGTGCCTGAAGGGTTAAACGCTTTGCAGGATGACCGGGAAGGCCCAGCTCGTCAACATGAGAAATCCTGACCGACTTGGAGGTACGCCATGATCCTGTCATCCTGCCCTATAGGGAAAACCCACGCGGCCGCTGGCCAGCCTCGTCGGAGAGATGAAGAAGAGCCAGGGCTCAGCTCTGGGACAGGCTGAAGGGAGAGGGCAGGACCCTACACACAGGGAGACAGCACGAGCAGAGGGATTTGGCTACGTTAGAGGAGGGCACGGCTAGCAAAAGAACCACAGATTCGAGAAAAAGAGCATTACTCCTGCCGCAGCGCTGCGGTGGCGAGATGCTGACACCAGCGCCTAGCCGAGGAGCGAGCACGGGGGGATGGCTGCTTTGCGCAACGGGACCCAGCGCTGAGCGCGGATGCCAGACACAGCCAAAGCTCAAACGTTAAAGACCAAAATCCACCACCACAGCTCTGAAGGATGATTTTATGAGTTATGAGGTCAATGTGCTCGGTTCCCTCTCGGGCAGAGATGCAGCTTGACCTCGTGCTGCTGCTCTAAGCGCAGCTGTAAAGGCACTTTCCAACCCCAGCAAGGGTCAGGGTTTCCTCTCATCTCCCAAATCCCTGCCATGCTCTGGCCGGAGATCTCCCTGCTAAAGCCCCACAAGGCTGCAGGCCCCCTCCTCCCCTGCCAACCCCGTGCACGAGCCACCAGAGCAACTCCATCATCACCTTCAGTATTTGTGCTCACGAGAAAAAAAGGTATTCCAACAAACCACCCGCCCTGCCCAGATTTATCACGAAGAGGAGGAAGGTTCCCACAGGTTCAAAGACCCATCCGTCGTTCCTCCTTTCCTCCAGCCTCTCCTCCATCGCAGGCATCTCTCTCCGCACTTCACGAACAACCTCAGAAATCGATGCTCACTGAATCACAGTTAGTTCCTTTGGTTTATTTATTATTTTCCCAGCTTGAACTCAAGCCTTCTTCCGCCCGGGGAGAGCGGGGGAAGAACCACCCAGCGCTTCACAACACTACGGGGGGGAAGAGACAACGTGGAGATGCAGGAAAGGCAGGAGAACTTCCCTTCCAGCACATGGCTTCAGGTACCACCGGGCACGACCCAGCCTAAGTCAGTGCTCAGGTGATGGATGCGAGATCTGGGAGAAGGAGGGGGCCTCTGTTTTCCTGGGTATTTTTCCAGATTGTGCATCTCTGGGGCTGTGCTCGATGCAGAAGCCCTGTTGCAGTTCTCCTGCAATGACCGGTTAAAGGAAAAAAAAAAAAAAAAAAAAAAGCAGGCAGTTATCAAAAATCCCTGGCAGCAAGGACGGAGGAGCACCGGGGCACGTGTCCTGCTCTGATTTCTCCACCGGCGACGTCTCTCCATCAACCTTTCTGCGCATTAGCAGCTGCCTTTGCCCCAGCCAAGCACCCGACGCTTCGGGTCAAGGACCACGTCTTTGAAACGAGGAGGCAGGACTTGGCTCTGCCCGCAGCGATGTCGGGCAAGTCGCTCCCCGCTTCTGCGCCGGGTACCAACTCCTTACAGCCCAGCATCGAAGGGACTCGGACCCACCGGGGCTTCTCCAAAACCCTCGCTTGCAGAGAAAAAAAACCCTCCCCGCAGCACCGCGGTTCGCTTCTTCGCCGGCCGGGGCTCACCTTTGCAAAGTTAATTGCAAAGACGGCAGCGCCTGAGCAGAAGGCAACCGGCGGGGCTCTCCGGAAAAGCCAATTCCCACAATAAAGAGCTGATGGGATTTCTACGTGGAAAGGGGCAGAGAGGGGCAGGGGTGAGGGAGCTGAGCACATCCCAGACAATCGCTCCGCCGGCGCTAACGTGCGGATAAATAGCCGGTGCCGACATCTGCTGAGAAATACCTTCCCCGCTCCACACTGAGAACTGCAATCTAATAATATCCCATCTGCCCCCCCCTTTCCATCCCTCCCCCACCCAATTACCGAGCCTGACATTATCCGTCATCTTCCCTTTGTGTCGGCGAGAATCCAAATGCAGACGCCGGGAAATTAATAATAATTGTTGTGTCAAAATGCGGGATGTAATCAGGATGCGGCGTGGAAGCTAATACAAACACAAACAAATGGTATTTATCCTCCCGAAAGATCCCTCCCCTCCCTTCCCTAAGGGCCGCTGATGATAATACTCATGGAAGAGATGAATCAGTGCTAATATAGGGATTAGGAATAGAACCCAAACCCCAGCCTGGGCTGCAATCAAAAGGAGCGCTCTTAATTGAAATTAGAGCTGGGATTTCTGTGCCTCTGCAGAGATGGGTTAAGCCCATCGGGGCTAAACAGAAGGGAAAATAAAAATAGCATCTTTATTCGAGAACAAGAAGGTGGGCAATGAGAAAAAAAAAACGATCCTCTCCGGCTTCGGCACACCTGCCTTTCACAGCCCTCGCTTTTGAGGCTGGGTTTTGTCCCAGCACCGATTCCCGCAGGCAGGGCAGAGACGACGCGCTCCCGCTTCTCACGCAGGCATCTCTCTGCCTTTCAGCTCGAGCACGGGTTCAGAAAGGATATTTCAAGATCAAACCGTGCCTCCCATGCTCCGATGAAACCCGGAGATGAGCTCAGGGTCCTGTTCCCTACCCTTTCCTGAAACTTTTAACCACTCTGCAAGTGAAACGCGCTCTTTACCCTGATGCTGACACCAGCAAAGATAAGTGCCCTCCCTTTTATTCCCTTTATTCTGCAGCCGAGGAGTGCGGGCAAAAAAGATGAGGGACAGACCACCAGGAAAAAAAAAAAAAAAAGACACAAATCCTGATTTTATCGCTGCTTTGGCTCCCGCGTCCCTCTGCACCCTGGAACCCAAGTAGCAGAAAGACAACTTCATCTTCTGCTGCCTCACCCCAACAAGCCGCCTTTAAGCTAAGCGCTTTGAACATCTGCCGTTTGTTCAGAGGGGCTGAATTCCTCCTCAACCCCAGTCCCAGGCACGAGGGATGTTTAGGTACCAGGTACTTAATGGCAGCATCTCACTTTCTCCCTTTCCAAAGGTCTTGGGGATGGACTGACTCCTCTCACCTTCCCTAAGCATCACCCCGAGTAGGTCTTACTCAAAGGAGAGCCACGCACATGAGAAGCGGAAAATCAGGACCGGGGCCACGGTTGAGTTCCACGAAGCTATTAGCAATTCCTATGCTTTAACTCCAAATTAGACTTTACTTCTAAAAACAGGTTTCTAAATTCTTGGCTTGGGAACGGAGCCACAGTCTGCGCCTTCTGCTAGCAAATACAAACCTAGGCTAAAAACAGGCCCAAAAAATAAGTCAGCCAGCTCCAAACACTCCTGATCCCAGCAAAGGTTGGCATTTGGCTCCGACCTTCCCCAGTCCAACTCCGGCTTCCCCCACCTCCAGCCTCCCCTCTCCCTAGCCCGGTTGTCCAAAAAAGCCCAGCCAGGAAAATCACATTTCCAGAGCCGAGAGGCAGAGGGAAAACCCTCTGCGAAGCCGCCTGCGAGCCTGGGCAGACTTAATTCATCTGCGGCAGGTCCTCCAGGGCAACCCAAGGGGTTGCAGGTCAGGAGAGACTCAGTCGAGTACGGCCAGTTGGAGATGACTTAGATGCGTTCCTGTCCTCCATCTAAACTTCTGGTACCTCTGCAGTGTCCTCTCCAGGAAAAGCTGGCATGACAGCAAACACGAGTGCATTCAAAGAGACAAAGCAGCAAACGCTGATACCACTGTTCACCCCAGCCGCATCGCTCCGTGATGATGCTGTGGATTTTACAAGCTTCCTTGCATCCCGGCCAGACTTTGATTTATCCCTTCAAGCTGCAGAAAGCTTTGCAGACACCGACCTGACTAGACGGTTGTAACGACCAAGATTTCGGGCAGCAATCTGGTTATACAGAGACCAGAGTTTTGAAGACCGCCCGCAGAATTCCTCAGAAGCTTTTGTTTGTACAGTCAATTACGAGTGTGTCGGCGATCCGGCGAGGACAGCTTTGGATTTAGCCTTAAGACTAGACTTTGAGAGCAGCTCCCAGCTCTGAAGAGCCGGGCTCATTGCATATTGAGCCACTGAATCCAGTACAGGTCTTGAGGCTGGTCCAGGGCTAAATTGATTTTAAACACAGACACCATCTAGAAATTCGGTGGTTTTGCAGCCAGATGCATTTGGAGTTGGTTTGCAGCTGGGCAGAGGAGGCCATTAGGAGTTCAGGCATGTACAGCTAAATGAGCTCCCCGAGGTTGCTCAGTGGGGTGGGGATTCATCTCATCCAGTTTCTGCTCCCAAAACCTTGGCTATCTGGTCCAGTGCAGAAATCTAGCTCTTCCATCAGGAGGAGAGGCTGGTGTTTCTGAAGAACCCCACCACCCAAGGATGATAAGGACTGCGTTCTGGCACGGCCTCTCTCCCTGCCGACCACCCCAACGCGGGCTGGACCGCAGCCTCCACGCCCCAGAGCTGCTGTAGCTAATCCCGACGCTCTGCCTAAAGAGTCTCGGCAGAAAAGCAAAGACCCGAGAAGTTCTCGTTCCTCCTGCCGCCTCTAACCACGCACTATATTCCCAGGCTGATTTTCCTGCCTGTAAAGCACGTGTCCGCGCTGTCGGCATCCCGAGGGCTGGCCAGCCTCCAGGTCCTCCTCCCGGCTGCAAAATCCCCTCTCCGAGCCCGGTGGGTGCTGCTCCTACTTGATCCCTCTCAAGTCACAAATTACAACAGGGAAAGAGGAGGCGGGCGAGGACGAGCCTGCAAGAGACGGTCGCTCCGCAGCAAACCCCGCACCCACGACGGGGCTTGCGGCTGGATCATGGATTGTTGCGAGCATGAAAATTCATTCATATGAATTTGGAATATAATACCTGACACAAGATGTATCGCTGCTGCCACGCTGCAATCCCAGATAAGGACACAGCAGTAACAGATGGAGGAACAAGGCACTTATCTTGTTAGCTGATGGATTTATCTCTCCTTCCCCCACCCTTCCCTACATATTCCATAGTGTGCAGCGAGCCACGTTCCTCGGCAGAGCAGCATATGGAGCACGAATTGATTTCTCCCTAACACCCCCTCCACACTTTAATTCAATAAGAGCTGGAGTGGCGGATAAACAGCTTGTTGTGCTAGGAAAATTTCAAAACAGTCAAGAAAATGTCAAACTGTCTTTTTTATGAGTGCCTTTTTTTTTTTT
>VXBL01006006.1:61236-88756 GCA_013400195.1 Aramus guarauna | reverse complement strand
CTGCCGCCGCCTTTTTTTTTTTTTTTAAACGAGTAGAAATTCTTCCCACTACGCATTAGCGCCCAACGTAATGGTGCAAAGCATTTTTCATTTATCATCATAATGCCAGTCAAACGAACCCCCTAATAACATAAATGCAAGAGGAAAGCTATTAGAGTTTATTTGTGCAGTGGCTTTGAACTCGTCCCCACTGCTCCAACCGTGTAACTGGAGGGGATGGATGGAGCCTGCATCTTCGGGTCCTTTCATCGAAAGCTATGCCTCAGCTAGCCAGAGTATTTCCTTACAGACCATTGTAACCCTGTGCTTTTTGCTATATTTGCTGTATTATCAAAATAAATACCTAAATACCTGAAATAATCCAAGTCCTGTTTAGAATCACAAACAGCCACTCAGATCTTTGCGTGCCTTTCCATCGGTATCACGTGCTCCCAGTCGAGGTACTGGGGAACAACGCGCCTGGCTATTAGCGCCCACCCTCAGCTAAAAATCTCCAAATCCTTTGCCTGTTACTCGTCCCACGCACACCTGAAAACCGGCATTTACCTCCCGCACAGCCCTGCACGGGCTCCCTTATCCCGGCTCTGCACGGCCGACAAGCGCCGTCAGGGCTGCTCCGACGCGGCTCAGTCCAGACCTCCTCCTCTGCGACCCCCAGACCAGGGAGACCCGGGCTCGTGCAGTAACTCTACTAACACTGGCGAGGCTCGCTTACACCAGGAAACTTGCCTAGAAGTAAAAGTACTTGGAAGATTCAAGTCATTCCTGTGTACAGCTCTCTGCTCTCCTTTGCTGCAGCCATTCCCATCCCAGGGTTTTTCCGCAAGCATCTTTCCCTCCCGCCTTGCAGGTCCATCCTTATCACTCCAGGTCCAGCCATCAGCATCCCCCCTCCCAGAGATATTCCAGCTTAACTTGTCCCAACAGCTCTCATCCCACAGAAGCTCCGTCCTGGAGAGCCATTCCAAGGCATTTCATTTTATATACAATAATTTCCTCATTAAGCCTAAATTAAATGCATATTTCAGAACCTACGAGTGAAGAGCAAACTGTTCAGTCTTATGCTTTATTAAACAAAAAATCTTTGTGTGGAAAGAGCCTTCGTGCCAAATCGCAGCCCTGCTGATGGGGCCGAGTTATTCCCAACCGTACAGTAACCGGCGTGTCAAGATGTGCAATGCTGGCAGAGGACCTGCACTGCGGAGGGAAACAGAACAGCGCCCGCCTGACAAATTAGTTTACTCATTAAGTTAAGAAGCCTATTTTGCTCGACTTCTACAAATCAGTGTGCTTAGCAGTCGGGAAACTTCCAGGGAAGGGCTGTGCCTGGCATGGCCGTGAGCCGGCAGGAGCCCCAGCTATTGCTTCTGCCTCGCTGTGCGGGAGAAAGTCCTCTGTCCTTCACCACGCTGTCCCTTGGACCAGGGAAAATTCACTGTCCATCTGATGGGGTACTAAGAGATCCAGGCTCATTTAGGGCTTGGATAGCTTGGAGGAGAGGAGATGCTGTGGATTTGCACGCGCACGGGGTTGGAGCTATGGCAAGAGGGTTGTGGGTTTAGCAACAGAGCAGCAGGACCAAGGAGGGACCCGTCCCCGTGGTGCAGGCTGGGGACAAGGTGGCACCAGTGAGGCACAGCCAGTGCTGTGGAAGAGCATCCCTATGCCAAAAACAGTGGGCGATGCTCGAGGTCAGGCTGAGGGGCAGAGACAGAGATGCCATAACCATAGCCAGAACCAACAAGCTGTCAACCATCCCCCCTTCTGCTCTGGCAGCCTTACAAAGCCATAAAAATAACCACCAATACAATCTAGATATATTTAAAAATCTACCGCTGCCTCTCAGTTCTCAGCTGATGGGCCCTGGGACTCAGATTTTGCAAAGTGTTTCCCTGGGTGCAGAGGTGCGGCGGGAGGGAAGAAGGGGCGGGAGGCAAAACTTGGGTGGAAAGAAGATGCCGTGAATTGAGAGCAAGAATCACGGTGGAGGAGGGCTCGCAAGAGGAGAAGACAATAAAACCCAGGGAGGCAGACAGAGATTAATGAGTGTTTCCCAAATATGATAATGTCTGGACATCAACACATTAAATTTAATATCCTCATGGGCTACCGAGAGGAACTGCATCTCTCTGACCCTGCGCACAGAGGGGACAGGTCCCGGCTGGCTTTGCAGGACCCCGGCACCGCCAGCCCGCCCCACGGCGCGTCCGCCTGAGTTTCTGTGTGCGCAGCGGACGTATTTTCCACCGCAGAGTAGCTCCAAGGCTGGAGCTTTGTGCCTCCTCCGCAGCACATCCAGCTGTCAGCGGCCAGGCACCGGTGACACGTCCCCGAGCGCGAGCCGAGGACACGCAACAGCCTGTTTTGGGAAGGTGCCTGTCAACGCGCGTCCCCGCCACCGCGTCGGCACGCTGGGACACCGCTGCGGCACACGCAGCCCTGCTGCGAACGGCTGCCGGCTCCGCGACCTCCGAGGACGTGCCGAATTGCATCCTTTGTGCGTGGCTAACCGGGCATCAGCCTCCCGCGCTCCATCCGGGCAGACAGCGGCTGGGGGAGGAGGCTCGGCCCCGAAATCCCCGTGTTTCACACCAACCCAAGGCAGGAGCCAGACAGGGCTTTCTGCAGGGTTCAACTCCACGCGGCGCGTGCCAGCATTTTGCACAAGCAAAGCGTACGCGGTTGTGGTTTCTAGGGCGCTGCTGGAGGGACAAATCCTGCCCTTATTCTCGCTCCAGGCTTGAAGGCAATAGCACTGCTGTCCTGAGGTATTTCAGACCGGGTCTGTTGTTGCAGTCCCAGAGATGGCTGGGTGTCTCTCGACACTGTCCGGCCACTCTGCACCACAACCATGTCCGCATCCAAGCCCTGCACGAACCACGCTTGAGCTACCACAACCTTTAAAAGACGCTACCACAAAAGCCCACGGGAAAGGGCTATCTCCACAGAAACCACTAAAGCAGACGGATCCGCTCGAGCAACCTGAATGCGACCCCTTGGCTTGCGACCGCCTCTTCTTCACGGGTCTCATCTCTGCAGGAGGCTCCTCCGAGACAGACCCGTTGCTCCGGAGTCAGACAGTTTGCCCGGCGCTGCAGTCCCTGTCAGCTCCCCACCAAGATTTGTGGGCTGTGCAGAATTGCTTTGTTGACATTTAAAGGTCTTCGCCAACCCGGCCCCACATATCTTTGTTACGGAGGGTGGGATTCTGCTTCGCCCAAGCCTGCTGCCTTAAAGTTCAGAGTCAAGTCCAAGCTATTTTTGCCTTGTCGGCTGCTATGACAGGCACCGGTTCGGTGACAAGCGGCACGGCTGGGGCCCCATCACAGCCCCCAGGGTCTGCCACAGCCACCAAAGCCTTACAGCCGCCGTGCACGGGGCGTAGACGCGGGTGGCTGTGTCAGCACAAGCCGCAGCAGAGGAGCAAGCCGGTCCTTGCTACAAGGAGCTGGACGCATGCAGGTATCTGCTACGTGGTTTGGACGAGGAGCTGAGGTGTCCGGGATGACAGCAAACTGCCTAATGTCCTCAGCTGGAGCAGGACACAACCAGGAGAGCCCCAACCCAAAATCTGCAAGCGTGAGAGAGGGAGAGCATGGAGAGGATGAGAGCCAAGGGTGCTCCATCCCTGGCAAGCCCTTACCAAACCCAGAACCAAGGGACAGGCAGAAAAAGCACCAAAAAAAGCACTTAAAGCACAAACACGACGTGGCATCGAGCCCCTGTCACGTGTTCAATGGAGCTCAGCATTTTGGGGAAAAGCCTGAGACTGGGGTGCACCTAGTAAAGACGGACTGCAGGCTTTAAGGGGGAAGATACTTTGGGTGATGAAATGATAGAGTTCACAACCCGATGGAAAGAAAGCCGAGGAATAAGGATAACGGACTTCAAAAGCCAGGCTTCAACCGATTCAGGGAGCTGGTAGATGGGGTCTCCTGGGAAAATAATGTAAGGTACAAAGAAGGGGAGAGCTGGCAGTTACTGAAAGAGACTATATCACATGCACAATAGCAGGCTATCCCCATGCAAAGGGAAGATAGGAAGCATAGTAAGAAGCTACGGTTGAATCGGGAGCCATTCAATGACCTAGAAATAAAGGAGGAATCATAGAAAAAAAAATAAAATAAGGAAACAAGGGCTCATAACTAGGGACGGGTATAACAGAATCGCAGGGATAAAGTCAGCAGCGCTAACATGCAAGACAAGTTTCAATTAGCGAGGGACACAAGAGGAGAACAAAAAGGCTCTTGGATGCGTTCAAAGGAAGAGGAAAAGGAAGGTTGGGTCCATTACCAAGCAGGAGAGGAAAGCATGCGGCAGAGACCTTCGCTGCAGTGTTTGATTGTATCTGGATAAAAGAAGGTGTGTGTGTATATATATATATGTTGAGCTGACAGCTCCAAAATACATGTTAACAGGGAGCTGGGCATTCACACCAGAGCAGGGAGGGACGGAAGAGGGTTAAAAATAAAAGTAAGCTGGCAGAGACTGAGGAAGCTCTCCCAAGAGTGCTGAAAAATCAGGCAGAATCGTCCCTGAGCCACCAGCGCTGCTCTTCAGGAGCTCGTGGAGGCCAGCAAGAAGGGCGAGAAATCTTCATATCTTTAAGAAAAAAGCCGGGAGCTGTAGGCAATCAGCTCAACTTCAATCACCGGGAAGATACTAAAACAAATGATGAAACTATCACAGCTTGTAAGTCCCGGGAATTTAATAAAGTGAGGGGGAAAAAAAAAAAAAAGCACACAAAAAAACCCCACAACCACCACCAACATGAGTTTGTCAAGAACAGATCATGTCAAACCAACCTAATTTCCGCCTTGACAGGATAACTAGACATGGTGGATAAGAGGGAAGCTGTAGACACGATATACCTTGACTTTAATAAGGCTTCTGACGCCGGTCCCACACGGCACCCTCCGAGGAAAGTTGAGGAAACACGGTCTGGATGTAATCGCTGAGGCCAGGGGCAGAGGGGAGGAGGGATAACAGCCTGTTGACAAAGCACTCTCAAAGAGCGCTTATCTATTATTTACGGCCAAGCTAGGAGGGCAACCTACAGTGGGATTCCTCGGGGGCCTGTCCCCAGCCCCGCGCTCTCCGTTATTTGCATTTAACAGCTTGCATTACCGATTCAGGAGCATGCTTATTAAAATTTGCGGATGATGCCAAGCTAGGAGGAGAGGGGCTGGAAGGGCTCTGATGGTAGGACCAGCATCTCAAATCACCTCCAGACCAAGCAATAGGTAATCTGATATGGACAGACGTGATGTGATGCATTTATTGAGCAGAAAAAAAAAATAAAAATCAAAGGCATGTATAAAAAGGAGGAAAAACAACTAGGGAACCATGCGTAGAAGAGGACTGGGGTGTTATAACAGACCACAAGCTCCAAAGGAATGGACCAGGCTATAAAAGATGGCAAATCTTACATTAACATGAGCACTGCAAGAAGGACAAAGGAGAATTATTTTGCTCCGCTTGATTTAATTCAAGGCCTCAGCTGCAGTATTTCATCCCCCATCCGGACATGACGCTTTCGGAAAGCTCAAGGTTAAGTCACCGTGGCTTAACACGTCAGCACCCACCCGCTGACCTGCGCTAACCACGCCGACTTCCTCGGCGGTACATCCGGCTCCGCCGAACCCGCAGGTGGAGGTTCCCTTTCTGTTGAGATCAATCTCAACTGCGTTTGCCACAGTGCAAAGACACGCATCTCGAACTGATGTGACGCAACTGATTGCGCGTCTGAGCCACAGGCGAGTGGGGGTGAGTCCACGGAATAGCAATGAAACTGGTGAGAGATGCAGACAACTCTAGAGAAAGATGAAAGACACTGGGGTTTGCTTTGTTGCTAAAAGATTGAGTAAGACGTGACAGCACTCTTCCCATACATAAATATCACACGAAGAAAGTGGCGAATAATTATTTGCCACATCCCTTCAAAGAGGCAGAAGAAGAAAACAGCCTAATTTGCTGCAGAGAAGATTTTGGTTGAGTACTCGGAATAACTTTCAGGCTCATGAAACCCTTGCAGAAGGTCTCCAAGGAAGCCACACCACCTCCATCACCAAAGAGCAGCTCAGTTGCCCACAAAGGATGTCCCACGTGTGCCCGACATCAGCTGGGATCCCACCCAGCCCTACGGTTTTGGAATCCCGCAGAGGTTATCCAGCAGCGGGCTAAGGCACAGCGAGCTTTCAGGTTTCGCAAACGTGTCGCGGCAGCGTAACAACGGATGAGAGCACGAACCACCTCCTCCACTGGCAAGCGACCGCCCTACAAGTAATCTCTGCAACGTCAATGAGATCCGTCTGCGAGCACCTGCTCAGCAGAGCAAGGGTTCCACCGTCCAGACAGCGTGACCCCACAAATCACAGCGAGCCCACTCAGCACTTTTATTCTTTATTGTTACAGTTCAGACAGCTCCATTATTTATCCAGATTACTTATTCATTTTCTATTTCCAGGGACAACTCGCTGCGCTGGATGGAGTTATCATAATCTCTCCTTTTCTACCCACCCCCAGCCCCCCTGGACGTGATGCTACCACTGCTCATGAAATAACGTTGGCTTTGACTAGAGAGGCATCCCATCCGACTCAGCCCATCACGGGTGAGACCACGCTGTTACTCGTTTGCCCCCCTTCTCTCACACCACTCCAGGGTTCTGACAAGGGGAGGACTGGAAGAGCTCGGCTACAAATGACAGCTGAGTCTCAGACAATGACTGACAGAAGCACAGAAAACTACCCGAGGCAACTCAATCAGACCAGGTTTTTTCTGGCCATCTTTAGAAACTGAAGGAGCTAAACCAATTCAGACAAATATTACTCCTACTGGAGGGACGGCAAGGGCTGGTCATTAGGAGCAGGGTGGCTGCTAGCTTGAATTCAATAGAGATATCCAACATATTCCCGTATCCCCCAGCACCGCAATGTTTTAATCACCCTCATTTCAAGGCTGCACCTCGGAGCGCAGATGGACTTTTACCTGTTTTACAAAGATTTGAAGGCTGAAAGGTTATCGTGGTGAGTAAGTACCTGTCTCCAAGCTGACTTAGATCCCACTATTTGCCCTGAGGCGAGCGAGCGCCCAGGTCAGACCCCTGAGCACAGCCTTAGGTCCCAGACAAGCCCCCACCACCCAAGCTGAACAGGACCCGTGGCTGCTGAAGCCAGGCAGCTCCGTGAAACACATCCTCCCTCCCCTGGGGACTCAGTTTCCCTCTCTGAAGCACTGACATATTAAAACTTCACCCCCAGTAAGAAAGCATTTAGTGGAGGAAAAGTATTTCTAAGAGCAAAACACAGCCAGAATTTGTGATCGCTTCTCTGCCAAGCCCCGTGCGGATCCTGCACCTCCAGGTACCATCATCATCAGCTCAAACCCACATCTGCAACATCTGCCCTCTCCATCACGCCTCCTCCCTATGGCATGCACGATTTCCCCAAGACCAAACTGAGGTGGAAGGAATAAAAAAAAAGAAACCACCACCTCAAAACAACGGAATGAATTCCCTTAACAAAACGCTTAACTCTTGTTAAACAAAGGGAGGTTTCTCCAAGGAGCGATTACAATCGGAGCAGCAGCCTAACCAGGCTTCAGACAGCACTCCAGGCACACATTTCTGGCTGTCAGACAGCACTCTGCAAGGTTTGCACCCTACTGCAACGGGTGCCGAGCACCTCCGAGCACGCACGGCAGATTTTAGGTTGCTGCTGGCTTCAGCAAGAACTGAAAATACTAAATACCTGGGCTGGAAGCACTCTCAACATAGAATATCAGGTGTGACAATTTTCCAGCAGCTTCCTCAGTATTTCATCGTTCTTACTAAAAACAAACAGGGCAAAAGCAAGAACTCCAATTGACCTTGTGTGTTCATCTCTCCTCTCTGGCTTATCCTACGTACCCTCACGGGCATGACCCACGGACATCACAGACCTCCTACCAAACGCATCAACACCATCAACAAGGCATTTCCTGACCTACAAGCAGACATCTCTTTCCAGGTCACTTGAAGAGAGCTACAAGAAGCGTGAAGTCCCAAGGAATCACATGCTGAGCGCATAAATACTCATAGCTTCAACTTCCAGCCTCTTCTCTGAACCGTCCTTTGAGGTGCAGAACGACGGCGGCGGCTGAGAGATGCTCTAATCAGTGCATCTAATTTCAAACGGTGTAAGGACCATGTTACGCCTCGGGATAAATGTGAAAGGCTGCCATTGAAGTAAGAGAGAGGTACGCACTTCAGAAGCTGGAATTTGGCCTTAAAAAAAAAAGTCTCTAAAACTAAAATATTAAAGTGCATTTAAAAACATAATAAGGCAGATTAGCAATCAAACAGAGCGGCTTGCGGGGGGATTGATAAGTGAGGAGGATTCCAGGGGCAGAGATCACTACTGAAAGAAGGCCAAAAAGGCCTTGTTTAGAGCAAAAACGGCTTTTGATCCAAAATACAGCATGGAAATTCATTTATTCTCATGCATTTTCCGTGACAGAAACAGCCTGGTCAGCCTTGTTTTAAGGAGCAATATTGAAGCTCCTGCCTGGAGTGTTTTGTCCTGGGAGGGATGGGAAATTGCCCAGTGACTCAGGGGCACGGTGCAAGCTATGGCCCCCTTCTTGTAGATATTCAAAGCACTTTTGACTCATTCAGACAATTATTTGACCCAGCCTGGTCCCAACTTTCTGAACCACGCAGCAGAGGAGCTGCAAAAGTCCTGCTCCCTCACCAATCTTGCCAGAATCGGGTCTCGGTTTTATTTACTCGTTAAAACGTCCGCGTAGGAGACACCTTTCATCTCTTAGCACGGTCCTAAAAATAAGAGAAGCCGTCAGGAGGAGTTAGCTTTGGTGATGGGCTGGGAGGGACGGCGGGAACTCGGCGCTTTTTTTTTTTCTTCCCCTTCAAAGATTTTTCTCAGTGTCTTACTCAGCGATTCTTGAGATGCGAATAACTAACGTGTTGAGCTGCAAAGGCTGGAGCTACAGCTTCAAACCTTCCACTGTCTTCAGCTGATCCCCCCCCCTCCACTCCCCAGCACGCTTCTCGGCTCCCTCGAAACGCCGGGATGATGTTCAAGCCTTGTTACTTCGGCTGGGGTCAGGGAGACTGAAAACATAAGTGTATAATCCTTTCACAAGTTAATTAAAGTACCCATCCATCCTTCATTCAAACCATTAGCCATGGGTTTTTACAATTAATTATTTGGAACCAAATCAAACAAACAAACAGAAGACGACGCGGAAAGGAGAGAGAAAGCAAAGCGGAGCCGGGGTGCTCCTGCGGCAGGGCGTTAGCAAGGCTCCTCCGTGCCTCCCCAAGCAACCACGAACCCCTTTTAGCCAGCACAAGGGTGCACTGGAGGCGGGGGCCCTGGTTCACCTCTGGATGCTATCTCAAGCTGCTTCTGTCACCTTGGGAAAACATCTTTGTCCCTCCTCGCTTCACTGCCGCGACCCATTGCGATGTGCCGTACCCTCCCTTTGCCCCTTGAAGGGCAAACAAACTACAAATAAATCATCGACAAACAACGAGAGCTCTTTGGTGAGGTCTTGGGAAGACGAGGAACTTGGGAGGATGGGAGCCAGTGCTCCCAGCACCTTCCAGTACCGACTTGCCCCGCTGCACGAGGGCTTGCAAAAGCATCTGCAAGAGTGGAAGAGCCTTTCCGCCGGCACAGGTAGCCCGGGAAGGGCTCCTGAATATTGCAAGGAGGGCAAGCAGCTCTGCTCCCCGCACGGGTGGGGGCTGGGTCCTCAGCTGAAGCTCTTTGGTCTAGTTTATCTCCTCTCTTCCACCACCTCTCTCCTTTTCAAATGCTTCATTTCAGCACAGGTATGCGAGGGGAGAAGGGGAGGTGGGGAACAGGGAATCATCCTTCCTCTTCTCCACTTTTTTTCCCCCCCCTCGCATTTCCTTCCCTCTCATTTGCTCTCACAGCTACGCTCCGTCTCTTATCCCCAACCTCCCTCTCCTCCATGCCTTCCCTACTCCCCATCAAGACAAGGTTTAATGTCTTTCCATCTCTTCCCTCTTCCTGGGTAAATTGCAGCGAGCCTGCCGGCTGCTCGGGTGGAACACGCTGTTTTATATGCACCATAAAAGGAGAGAACTCTGTAAACAATATTATTTTTAATAAAATCCTAGGCTTTGGCAGGCCAGCTGCTTTTGTGTCTGTCTTAATTTAATCAGACGATCAGCTCTCTCAAGCAGCAAGAGGGAATGAAAAGCATTAGCAAGGAATCAAGGAACTGGTGAGGAAGAGACATGATTTCCATCAAGCGCTTTCTGGCCCAGTGTGTTGCTATGCGAGCAGGACCAAGTTTTTGGGAAATGCGTTCCCAGCCTGGCTCATCCGAAAACAACTCTGTCAAGGCGCAGGAAGGACATGAGCCCATCTAGATGTACAACGCTCATCCTACAGTGCTCGAAAGAGAGCCATACAGCTGGTACGGGCGACGAACAAATCCAGGCTGAATGATTTTCTCAGTTAGAGCAGACCATCGTGGCTTTCCCTGGGCACTGGATAGGAATCCTTCCCGGTCTGGTGGCACCCCATGCTTCTACCCAGGTACAGCCACCCAAAACAGCATCCACCAGCTCCCTGCCCACGGCCAAACCCCAAACCATGCTGACCAGCGGCGACGTGCCCTGTTTGCCGTGTCAAAATTCACAACCAAATCAATACGGTGATCGTATTGAGGATGAAATATAAATATAAATTCTGCAAATATAGCATCCAAAAGGTCCAGCCAAGGCTACGGCACGCACGGGCAGGAGAAATGCCTTCTCCGAAGAGCGGTGGGGAGGAGGTGAGCTTGGCAGCTGGAACAAGGGGAGAGGGAGGGCAGCCCCGAGCATCCCTTGACACGCAGCATCACAAGCAGCAGCTGAGTTTGAAAGGTGTCACTTACAGACAGCAAAAACCTGGCAGAAACAGCAGATTCCATGACACTTCTGTTCTTCGAGACCAAGCAACAGCCAGCGAGCATCTGCCGCGCACAGACAGCTCCCTTCCTCGCGCACCAAGCCCTCACAAGAGGCTTCGCTGCCAGCAGGCTCAAAACTTGGCCATGGTGTCCTCTGTGCCTCAACCATTGCAGGTGTGATCGCTGCCACCTTCTCCTAGCTTTTGGGTTTTGTTTTTTTTGTTTTTTTTTTTTCCCTCTCCATCTAAAGCATCCTGGAGCAGAGACCATGATTCCCCTGGCTTGGGAGCAGTCGAGGGTTCCTCTGCTTCCACTCAAAGCCACAAATCCCCCAGAATAGAGATCCTCAAAAATATGAAATAATAATCACTAATTACAAGCACAAAGTAAACAAATTAATTGATATTTACTTGTTTACCGAGTTACAAAAAAAACCCCCATGTTAATCACTTAGCATGTATTTTTAAGATATTAAACTGTGCTAAGGCGCAGCCATAAATATCACCAGTAAAGCAAATATGGTGCTCGGCACTGCAAAGGAATTAAAATTAGTATTTAATTACAAGAAATCGCTCGAAGTTCTTTTGCTACCATTAATCACTTTCAATTATGAATGTAATTATAAGTCATCTTTTCTCTTTGGGTGGTCGCTGCTGGGACCTGAATCGGTGACCCTCTGCTCCAGAAGAGAGCACCCCACTTTGCTCGCCAAATGACAACTCCTTGCCGACTGCGCTAACGGGACCGATCAATTAGTGCTTCTACGGCCCTCCTAAGCGCTAAGGGCATGCAAACAGGGAGAGGGCGAGGAGGAAGACTGAGTTACTTCATCCTATTCCCTTGCACTGATTTTTACACCATCCGCCCGCGGCACGAGAGCAGAATCAGGGCTACCGAGATAAATTGATGTGAAAAAATATTCCGTCCTCAAATCGTTAAAGGACGAGACGATAATGTTATCTCTTGCTACAAGGCAAATCAAAGCCTAGAGAGTTCCCTCCCTGCGACACGAAGCTTTTCAGCGGGGACACGTGGCGGCTCGACTCCGTGCAGGCAGAAGAAGAGGGTGTTAGAGGGCACAGCCAAAACTTGCCCCCCTTCACCTCTTTGCTCTGCTCCCCCCCAGTCCTCACCTCCTCTGGGGCAGGCAGTTAGGAGCTGAATTGGCTCAACCTGGGTTGCACTACGGTGGACATCACCGCTCGGCAATGCAACGTGGAACGGGCATCCACCGAGTTGGACTTGTGTTCACTCTGGAGGTAATTTTCAGCTACGGATCGGTTCTCAGGGGTATCCGCAATTAAGAAAATCAAACCTATAGGCAGTAAGCTCTGATCTATTTTTTTTGTGAGGAGGTGGCACTTTTCTTCTGGGGAACTTGCAAATTAAAAAAAAAAAAAAGGCTGAAAAAGTACTCAGTGCTGATTCTCCATCATCAGTTCAGACTTCTTCCAAGGAGCCTGGGACAGCGGAGCCCCAACCCTGACCGCAGGCAGCCCACGGAAATAAATCCGTGCGTCAGGCTGGACGAAGGCTGCTGCTGGCAGAGCATCTCCAACCTGGGACACCAGGGCTCTGATAACCATAATGCTCTCCCGCAAGCCCATTTAGCCTCGCAGCCTGCTTCTGGCACCGCACGGTACCAAAAACGACCAAAACACAAAAGACAATGCGGAAAATCAAATGGAAACGTTCCCTTCTGGTTCCCTTGGTGCTTCTGCCCAGGGAATGTGATTAGACTGTCCTTATCTTGGTGGGAACAGTTGTTAGCAATAATGAAATCATCCAGTCCTTTTCTTTTTGAAATCCAGCCACATCCTTTGGCTCCAGGAAACAGGGGCAGTGACATGTGCTGTTTTCGTAAAAAGCCACAAGACAACATATTTCATTGCAATAAATTCCCTTCCCTCAAGTAAGAGCGGAGGAGAGAGATTTCAAGGACGAGAAAAGTTTCAGCCAAAAGGAGGAGCTGAGCTGAACTTCTGCCCATCTGACACTTCTCGTGAAGCTGGCTCTTCACGATCTGAAGGAGGTTGGACGACAACACCACTTGTTGCTTCCTCCTCTCTCCACACTTGCTCCTTCTGTCTCAGCTCCTCCGACGATAACAGCAATCACCCATTGAATTTCCACACCGACTGAAGTCCAACGCGATGACTCTCAGCCGGGAAAGCCCAGCCTCTGGAGGACGGCCACTCTTCTCCCCACGTTGGCCAAGAGTCCAGAGAGGACTCAAGTCAAAAGCTCCATGTGTTTCTCCCAACAGAGACTCGTCACCATCTTAGAGTTGGGATTACGCTCGCAAAGTTGCAAATCTAGCCAAACTGCGTGCTCCTCATCCTCCCCGGGCTCTTCCACCACTTGATTTCACATCCGAACCAAGACCCAATCCCCTGCTCCGCTCCACCCAAGGTCAGCCCCACATCCCTGAGGACACTTGGGCACGCCGGCGAGCGCGTTGCCACCCGGGCAGGCGACACGCATCGCGACTTAGCGGCTTTGCACCCCGAATTAACCAGGCGCCGTCCCCTCGCACCACGCTGTGCTGCCTCCTAATTAGCGGGCTGCATTTCGCCGTCCTCCCGGTGCTTGGCTGAGCCTCCCTTTCCCTCTGCTCCTCGCTTATTCTGTTCACTGAACTAATTGCTGAGCGCCTGCACCCTGGGTGTCTGCTGCTGTTGGAGAAGATTAGTATTTTTACAGAGGGGGAAAAAAAAGATTAAAAAAAAAAGATTGTGTTTTTTAAAGCAGATGAAAGGAGAGCCCAAGGAGATGTGCATTTGACTCTCAAACACGCTCCTTCAAGTCTCCCTCAGCAGTACTTAAAGGCGTTTCCAAAGCAAGACTTTATGAATGCTAAATGAACCCGGCGCCTTGTTCCTCTGCCACAAGAAAGGAAAAAAACTTATCTTTTATATACAATATTTCCTTTATGGCTGACACTGCGCATCATGCATTGCTACTACCAGCCCCACTTCAGACGTGAACGTTGACCTTCACAAAGTCACAGGGAGACCGCGGCCTCGCCGGGCTGGAGTAGCACGCTGCCGGGCAGGGGTCGAGGATCCCGGCTGGATCCAAGCAGCCATGTATCGCTCCACATGCTGCTTTCCAAAAAGCACAAGCTGAAAAGAATACAAATGGGGGGAAAAACTGAAAGTCTTGCTTTGTATTGATGTGATCTTGGATGCCCCAGCCAAACCTGGGACGTTGGTTGAGGAGGATCACCTTCCAGAAAGCTTTTTCAGGGTGCAGCTCAGTCAAGAGGGATGCAGGTCGGGCAGGGGAATGATGAAACAGGGCAGAAACAGCAGCAGCACAGAAGGACAAAGGAGAAAACGCACCGCTGACCATCCAGCCCTGCAAACCACCTGTACCACCACCTCTGCTTCACCGAGGGATGCTGGCGGGGTCCTCCTTCAGGCGCCCAGCACCCGAACTCTCCCCGATTTCAGAAAGGACGAGCAACGAGCACGCCGAGGTGTTCAGCACCCCGTCTGGGTCACCGAATCGAGCGGCACAACGCAGTGCCAGAACTGCCCACTGCCTTCACTTCCAGCCCGCTCCCGAGCTCAGGCTCGCCCTTACTGAGGATCTTCCGCAGGACCGCCACCTTTCCCTACCTGGGAAAATGGGGGAGAAGCACATTTATCTTCACACAAAACACTGGGCGGAAGCCGGTCCGCACTCTTAGGAAAACACCCACCCAAAGGAAGTCTTGGGAGATTTAATTAGCTACCGTCTGTGCCGTTTGAGCTTGTTAGGTGCTATATAATTGCTAAATATTATTATTATCTCTGCAGGTACAGCAGTTTGTTAGGATAATGATAGTGATTGACATTTCCCTGGCATCTTTCATCCCAACCACATCCCGGATTACTCTATTATAAAACGCTGTTCTGCCTTGATTCTCCATATGTCTCCAAACTGTCAACAGGATCGTAACTGGCTCTGCGCTGTCAAAAGGCACGAAGCGGCTCACGGAAGTTCACGGGACGTATCACAAGCCGAGCAAGGACCAGCTCAACTTTTTGCTCAAGAATACGAGCTGCACAGGTACACGTATGGTATATACAGAGATATACAGGCTCTACGTATGGTATATACAGAGATATACAGGCTCTACTTCCACATCGACACGGTGAAAAGCTGCAAGAAGTGGTCCTGTAAGCCACCACAGCACCCAAAAACCTCCCTAGTCCATCCCTGTCCCCCTCTCCTGGCAAGAAGCAGTGGGTACCACAACCCAACCACCACATTGAAAAATATATTCCAGGGACAGCAAAGCAGAGGGGCCACCGAGTGATTAATTGGAGGCTATCAGTTTGGGATAGGTCTCTAAATTCTCATTAAGTCAGGTGCTGAGGCATCGCACATTAATCCAGAACATTTCCCCTTCGGCCCAAACAAATAAATAACTCTTGTATAATGCAGGGAGAACTGGGTGGAGCCATCTCTCCCCCTCTCTCCGTCTCGTTCCAACTAACCAGTGAATAAAACATCGCCCGCAAATCTATTAGGCTAATTTTAAATCCTGACAATTTAGCAGCACTTCAGCAAGATAAGAGCCATTTATTAAAAGCCACAGTTCATTAAGCCAAATGCTGCTGGCGTATTTACTCAGAGAAACGGGGCCGGGCTCGACTCTTACCAAGACCAGAACTCCCCAAAGGAGCAGGAGTGAACCTTTTTCACCCAAAAAGAGAGGCCAGCATGACCCTTCGCCCACCCCGGGCTGCGGGTGCCTCCCAGTGAAGGGGATCCTCACCCCGTCTTGCTGAGCAAAGCACCGTCGCCAAACAAGAGTCACAGGATGCTTTGCGGTTTTATCACGCAGGGGTACGAAAAGCCTCGTCTCCAGGAGCTCCATCGGAGAAGCAGCTCCCGCGGCTCCGTGCATCGCGGCAAACTTCTGCCAAGCCGTGCACCGCCACACCAGGGACTCCTCCCGCAAGGATCTAAATCAGCATCCGGGTGGGACAGGCACCGCTGCAGACCCGTTAACGGTGAGCACAGATTGACTTCAGAGAGGGGACGACTGCTTCCGACAGCAAGCCAAGAGAGGGCTATTTAAGCGGAGCTGTTGCTTGCCAAAAGCTACCAGATTGCAGCCGGAGCTTTCCTTCCTCCAAGCTGCCGCCTGACATCTCTGCTAAGCCCCCTCTGCTGCGCCGAGAGTCTGGGGCTGTGACAATGACAGCGGGTGCTTTGGGACACCGGGAAAGGGTTCGGGGTTTCCTGGTTCCAGAGCTGCAGAGAAAAGGAGATGGACTCACGGCCGTGAGCAGCCCTGCTCTCTGGAAACCGGGATTTTTGTTAACCTTCACAAGGGATGGCTGACGCTCCACTCAAACCAAGATGCCGAGGGGATGCGGCAACCACAGCCCCACAAAACAAGCTACGCGTGAGCCAAAGCAAGTTTGCCCAGCAAAGACGTGCCCGAGCACAACCTGGCAGAGCACACACGGCCCTCCCGAGCTCTGCGCCAGCATCAACGAGCTTATTCCCCTCCGGGAACCGCTGGCTGCACGGTTCCCAGCGGCGCACGGGTAGGGAGCGATCGCAGAGGGGCTCGGTGGTACCCGAGAGATGGAGCCGGGAGGGAGGGAGCCGTGCCAGCATCACTGCGAGGAGCAGGCAGCAGAGGGCAGTGGAGAAATCCCATCTGGCAGAGTTTGTGAGCGTAATTCATTCCAGCGGGAGACATCCAAGAGACTTTATCAAGTGCAATTGTCCCACTGCGCCTTTCACCTGCACACACTTGCAAGACAGTCTGGAGTCACTACAGAGTCTCCCTTTACAGTCAGAGCTGAAAGGAGCATTATAAAGGTGAATTAACATTTAAAAAGAATGTAAAAAACCCAGAACTGTTCTAATGATGATTAATGGGAAGCTATAAGGGAGGCCATGACCTCCTAGTGTCATTAAATGGATTGGCAGGTTTCTGAGCATTAATTATAAATAGCCACAGGAGTTCGAGTGCTTAGCAGAATGATGATAAATCCATGACACAGGCAGAGGGACAAAGAGTCAGGAGCACAGGGGAACACGTGCCTGCGTGTGCACGCACACCGCTCGGCGTGCAAGGAAATAACGGGTTTGCACTTGTGTTACAGGCAGGAGACGGAAAGCAAAAAAAAGTGGAAATGAGTCAATCTGAGCGTGCTTCTGTGTTTGGGTGGATATGAGGATGGGGAGAGAGAGAAATGGGTAAATGATAAATTAGGCCCTGCCACTCAATCACATTTTCTAAATGTTTTATATCCCAAAAGCTATAAAAGCAATATTCCTTTCTGGCCTTATTGGAGCCATTTCTGTAAGGCAATCACATCTGTTTCCTCAGGGATTTGAGCTGAACTGTGCCTTGGCTTTTTTTTTTCCTTCCACTCTCTCTTTTTTTTTTCCCCTCCCCTTTATATTTACTTTCTAGCCTGCTACTAAAGAAGGGTCAGAGCATGCATACAAATAGGGAGGAGGAGTGAAAAACAAACAACCCCTAACCAGTGGCCAGCAGCCATGAACAGACAAAAAAGTGGCTGCAAACTTCTCCAAATTCCCCAGCCCGTTAACAAATAATCAGGGACCGCCTGGATTTTGAGTCAGTCAGCTCTTACGGTTAATATCTCCTTCGCTTTAACGTGCGTTATTCCACAATGGCATTAATATCATGGCAATCTGCATCCCAGGGCACTGTTGCGCGTTACCTCGGATGCGCTGATCCACCCAACCTCGCCCGGGATTCGCAGCGCCGTCCCGATGGCATCGCCGCGCTGCTCTTGCAAAAAGCCCTTGGAGAGACGTTAACCGATAAATCCCAAATCTCTCTCCGAATACCACGGGGACCCGGAGCAGCAGCCACAAAGGTACATTTGCTCCACAGAGCAGGAGGGGAGTTTTTGCAGGGGTATGAAAACAGGAGTTCATGGCTAAGAGAGTAAGAGCAAACTGTCAGAGCCCTGGGGTCGCGGGTCTGAATAAATACCAGGGATGAACGGAGCGAGGACCTCAGGCTCATTAGTGAGCTCTCCCAGTGAACCGCATCGACTGCGGAGCGTGACGTCCCCTCTCGCCGCCATCGAAGAGAACAAAAGGCTCCGGGTGAGATGCCAGTGGGGCAGCCCCGTGCCCAGGCACCCCGAAATCCCCCCCCTTAGCTCTCACGAGGGAGCCCGGAGGCTCCCAGACCCGTTATAGATCTCTGCATCAGCAGCCGCATCCCATCGCCCAGCCTTGGACAGCAGCCCCAGTATCCAGCCACAGGGCCTTTCCATAGGGATTGGGATCCCCTATTTCCTCCGGCACTTTTGCAAACTGCTCTTTTGGCTTCTTCCCCCTCTACGGGGATTCAAAACATGGGCCAAAATAGCCTCCACCGAAATTAAAAATATTCCTGTTTCCATTTAGATTTAAGTATCATTACCTTGCTGGGTTCTTCCAGGGGAAGCATTATTTCAACTGATTGGAAAACGGTGGTGAAGAAACAGGTTCTCCATACAATTTTCTTCATATCCTATTACTTGCAATACAATTACAGTGAATACATCAATTCTTAGTCCCAGCAGCTCTTGGAAAGAGCCACCTATTAAAAGCTGGCTTATTAATGGAATTGTACATCCAGGATTAATCGGGCCGCGTTGGCCATTTCCATTTCTCACTCCACAAGTGCTTTTGTTTTCTTAATAGGCTGAAGTAACTTGAGAATGACACAACTTAGAGCTTCCCCCATTTGCTGCGCATATCGCCAGCAAATTTAATATCGCTTTCCTTTCCGGCGTTGCTCTGGGATAAAACGTGCCGCCAGGGAAATCCACGCGGCAGGGTGGGGAGGGGGGAGAAGACACTTTCTGCCTTCGCCAGAGCCGCCAAGGGGAGACCCCCTAATTGATCGAAGGCTTTAAACCCCGGGGGAATTTGCGACACCAAAAACAACTGCCGAGGCGAGCAGGCTGGACGAGAGCCAGGCTACCACTGCATTATCATCTCCCGAACGCTTCAAAAGCCCCCAGCCACCCCAAAGAGCATCGCTCCCCCCCCCTCACCCCACCAGCCCACCCCTGGAAGCCCCATCAGACCGCGGCCGTGGGACACGAGCACCATCCCTACACTTCGAAGCGAGGACCGCCGTCTCCCAGCGCAGATATTCCCGTGGCAGCCAAGTCAATGCATGTTGAAGCATGGTAATATAGTATGACTTTTCCCTTTAATGGAATTTTTCTAGCCCACTAGGAAAAAAAAGACTCCATTAGCCATACTACAAAGGCTCCTACTTATTAGTATTTTAGAACAGCGGCAAAAACATTTCTTGAATCTAATTATTGCTGACAAATATGAAAATTGAAATCAAAGTTAAATTTTCAGCTACAGTGCCTCATATGGCAGCAGCTCGCCGACTCCCAACTATTGCATCAACACATTTATTCTGCTGAGAAGGCTGCGGAGATTGGGGCCCCCCCCACCCCCTCCAGCCCACCCCTCCATCTTCAGAGACATTAACTCTGACATATTCATCTCAACAGCCGGGGCCGCGTAACTAACTTCATGTTTACCACTTGCACGCAGCTGGCAGATCGGAGCAAGGCTTGCAGGGGCTGATGAAGAAGGGAATAGGGCTTTTTTAAAAAAAAAAAAAATAAAATTATTTTTTCCTAACTTTGCTCTCTCCCACCCCCTTCCAACCTGATCTCAAAAAGGACTCGCTGCCTGATTTTAAATTCCTCAACATAGAGGATGTGGAAGGGAGAAGAGAGTGGAGAAGGGGGGGGAGAAAAAAAAAAAGCCTCGTCAACATATTTCCTTCCTCCTACCTCCCCCCCAACATACTGTAAAAATCAATCCCCTTTGTCATTTTGCTCTGCTTGTGTGAATGTTTAATGGCTGTCGAGGGAGATAATGATTGCTGCTAGGAAATTCATTTCAGATTTGCTATTTATAAAGTACTTGGTGCTCAGGTGGGAAATTAACATAAGGAAGGGGGAAAGGGACCGAACGGGGCGGGGGGGGATAAAAAAAAAAATAACCAGCAGCAGGAGAGGAGGGATGAGATGCCGCAGGGCCAGCGCCCCAGAGAGGATTTGCATCTGTTCCCGTCTCTCCTGGGACGGAGGGAAAAGGTTTGCACAGAGCAGGGATGGCCATTCCGGGGACGTACGGGTGCTCCCGAGCCTTTCCCGGCGCACGGAGCCGGGGTTTTCAGCCAAGGGACCGGTGGCTTTTGCAACCGGTGATGCTCCGTCAGCCCAAAAACCCGACCACCAGCACCCGCTGATGGTTGGCACCCCAGCTCGCTCTCCAGCCTCCCACCCCGGACCCTCGCACCTCCTCCGTTCCCCCTCTCCCCAACAAAACCCGTCGCCACGTGTTTGATTTTGGCATCCCCGGGGGAATTCCCCTCTGGGATCCAGCCGGATCCCGTACAGGCAGCGGTACGCACGCTGCCATCGAGTTGCTAATTCCTTGTCTCAGAAGTTGCTTTTCACTTTCTGATTTTTCAATAATAGGCTTGGTATGAATCCCTTAAGCTTCTGAAATAAGCTGAAAACCGCTTTTCCAGCCATTTACATAAACACAAGTGGATCAGAAGGAATAATCATAGTTTATGCATTATTTGGGGGCTTTGGAGCCGGCTGCTAATGTGATGTCAGGTTTTGAAGCCCAAAACATACAATGGGAAGCGCTGACGTGCAGAAAAGCGGCGCAAAAGGTAAACAATAAATAATACAAATTGGTAAATGTTGTATTCAATGACAAGGCGGCTTTGGCTTCGTCGCTCCCCCGGCCTCTAACGCATCCCTCTCCCCGCCAGCCTTGTTCCAGAAAGGGCTTCGTTAAGAGAGATGTCACTCGCGCTAAATCCAAATTCACCACTTGCCAACCAGCCCCGTCGCTCTCCTCCTCGGCCCGCTATCAAAAACCCCGGTGCTGCCTTTGGGGATTGACTTTGCAAACAAAAAACAAAACAAAAAAATAATAATAATAAAAAAAAATAAGTCTAACGCAGGCATCCTCTGATGTATAAATACCATCAGTCCCGCAGAAAGGGAATAAAGCTAGAAAACAGCCAAACCAGCCCAGGAACTTGGTGTATGCACCAGATAACTCCTACAACGGAGGGGGGAACCCAGTTAAACGGCGAGATAATATTACAGCATTAATGAACCTTGCTTCGCTTCGAGTGCTTGTCACGCTTCCAGTGAGGCGGGTCAGATTTGGCTTTCAAACCAGTTCTTTACATCAAGAATGCCGTTTCTGGCAAAAATCAAAACATTAGCAGAGGATCTGTTTTGAAGAAATAACAATAAAAAATGTAACAAGGCTCGAATCTCCCGGCTCTTTTGATACCGCTGGAATGCAGCCTTTGGGTTTGTTTTTTTTTTTGTATTTGAAATCACTTCACAACTTTGTACATAAAGCTCCAAATCGGAACAAAAATACTTCAAAAATCAATCCCTATTTTTCCCAGAATTTACTTTCACTGGGAATTCGTGATTGTTCTCTTTTATTCCATTTTGGAATAAATAAATAAACCACTCTGCTTCGTTTCTAATATTACACAATTTCCTGGGGCATTTCCTACTTCTTAGCAGCTGCCGTCTCCCATCGCGCGTCACGGGAGGATGCGAACGGGCCACGCGAGCTGAGTATCACCAGCTCCTTTCCAAGCGACGCCAGGGTTTCCCCGTGCTCAGTGACGTACAATTACAAAGCAAGGGGGAAAAAAAAAGTAATAATAATTTTTTTTTTTTTTTTCAAAGCAAATCCATGTTAGGCAGACCAGACACAAGATGGGAAGGACAGCTGGTATCCTTATGGAGTGTGTGACCAAGCGAGGAAGAGGAAGGACCATGCGATGAGCCTGATGTGAACCCAGGATCCACGTCCCAGCTCAGGACCGTGCCCACAGCATCTTTTTCTGCTCCTGCCCACGAGCCAGACCCTCCAAAAGCAAGCGCTTGGCACGACCCGTAGCTCGCTCGATGGACGGAGGTGCCCTCAGCAAGGCGCTGAGCACCCTCGCACCCCACTGATGGGTCCCACCCAGCTCCAGAAGGTCCTCGGTGCTGGACCGCGACTTTTTATCCTGGCAGCAGCTACATCGCTCTGTCCCCATCCCTGTGGGAAGGGGGAAGATGCCGTGCCAAGCTTCCATCGCCGCCTCCCCGCTGCTTTAAAGGGAATACTCCAGCCATCAGTAATTTATGCACGTTGAGTCCCCGGGATCCTGGCTTCCCCGCACGGCTGCTACAAAGCATTTCGGAGCCGCAGCTCCTCGGCTGCACCAAGCCCTGCTCAGAGGGCCTTTTTCGGCTCCCCCTGATTAGTAAGCGAAGCATGCGGGAGGCAGAGGAGCTGGAGGAAGGGAAAATAGGGGGGGGAAGGATGCCAAGAACCAAACATTGTCTTTAGTAGGAACAGTCAATGGGACAAGGGGGGGGTCAAAGGGTCAATTAATTTACAACAGCTTTCAGCATTGGACATATTAACTGTAAGCGCATCAAAAATCCATGATATCCTTCTTGGCGGGAGATAACAGAGCCCGGCGAAGGCAGCACCTCTGATTTATTATTAACCAAGAGCAAGGTGCGTGCTTCGGGAAGGGGGAGGGAGGTGGCCAGCTCCCTGGGGCCAGCAGCCACAGCTCCGAGCTTGCACGGGGCGTGCGATGCCTGGAGGATGCGTCGGCACCCGCAAAAGGTGCTCCAGGCCCCTGGGATGAGGGTACCCCAAGGGATGCAGCGACAAAGAGCTCATCCTTTGCAAAATTTTTTCATTTTTGCCTATAAAAGCTACTAAAGGCCTGGAAAGACCCACACGCGGAGGTGCGGGATGCCAGCTGAAGATGGGAGACAACAATGTGGCTTGGACTTCCGCTACAGAATCCCAAAACCTGGCACCTTGCTCATTTTGGCCCCTATTTGAAACCAATAGCTCAACTCCAGGTCGTAAGTCCAAGGCAGCTGCAAGCCTTGTGCCATGAACATCTGAGACGGATCATGTTTGGGTCCCATTGAGTCTAGTGGGAGATTTGCCACTATGCATCAAAGGAGTGCTACCAGTAACACTGAAAAAAAAAAAAAAAATCATATTTACCCTCTTCAAAGCCTTGCTCTAATAAGGGGAACTTCAACTTCTTCAACGGGGGAACAAGCAAAGAAAATTTTGCCCTCCCCTACCACTACTGAAGGAAAGACAGAAGCAAAGAGAGGGGTTTTTCCCCATCCCCAGAAAGATATTTTCTGGTGCTTCCCTGGCTGCGGAGGAAGGCTTGGAGCCCACCTCCGCCGTCTGACTGTGAGTTGCCTGGGCAGCAGGCTGGTGAGCTCTCCCCCTCCACCTCCACCCTGGTTTATCACAGAAAACAGCAAGCCCTGCTTGCTAACTTGACCTAAATCTGTCAACTGATCAATTTTTTTCCCATACTGAAAAAATAAAATGGGGGGGGACGGGACAGGACCACAAATATGGATATTTTTAAGCAAAAGCAGCAAGAAAAATGCATGAAGCAGACACTTCCAATATCGAATGCACTCGTCTCATGCACAAGACAGGGTTGGCACAAGAGGAAGACACAAAAACTGTAAGCCAGGGTTCCTACAGTGGTTAAAATGCCCACGTGGATAAGGAAAAGTAGTTTTTGCTAAGCACTAGGACATCCCAAAACTGGTCAGAGCACCCAGCACAACCAAATCTTAGAAAAAGGACTCGACAAGTCTGTTTTGAGCTGGCTGGGATGGTCCCTATGATGCTTCACAAATCTATTTATACCAGAGGAAGTTGTTGGTTCCCCCCCCCCAAGCTCAAAGCTACCACCTGATCTTCTCTGCTTGTCAAACTCATGTTCACCTCCTCTTGGCTGGTCAGTGAGTTCCATCCCAAACGCAACATCGGCCGACCAGTCCTGTACCTCCTTGGCCATGCAAAGTCTTCTTCATTGCCTCCTCGTTCATCCCACTGCAGATAACCACAGCCACCTTCCTCACACCCGTGTTTTAAGAGCAGTAAGCAACCGCACGTCCTGAAACATGCAGCAGCGTGTACGGTACCTCGCACATCTCTATTCCACAACTGGAGCTCCTAAAGCTGTTGTAGATACAGCACGAACCAACTCTGGCGCGCGTTGCCCATCGCGACGTAGGCGCTCTCGTTACAAATAACAACTCTTTTCATAGAGATCTCTCCATCTATCACAGCGGAGAGCAAACACAACAACTTCACCCCTCGCTATATCCCGCCAGCCAACCGCTGCATGACCAGATCAGCAGAGGGATGCTCCCGAGGAAGCAGTAATACCCCGCGCACGAAAAACCCCCACGTGCGATGCTGCACAGAGCACCCACAGCAAACCCACCCACCCAACCGAGATCCAAGCGCCAACCCAGCGGTTTAGGTGCCATCCCACGTTTTTGCACCCTGCAGCCTGCTTTCAAAAGCATCTTTCCAGCGCCAAAGGTCTGCTTGGGTTCCCGTTTGCTCTGCTGAGTCTTAAAAATGCGCCAATTAATCCCATGCGGTGGCCTGATTCCCAGAGGCGCTGGGTACCTGCTTACAGCTACGGTTAAATTCAACAAGCACGCCAGACGTTCAGCAACGCTCCAAATCAGGCCATTGAGTAACCAGAGCGCATTCCCCTCCTTTTATGTACTACATATAACTGGGTTATCTAATCATGTAGGTATTGATTATTACTGTTATTACCTATTAAATAGCTATTTTCTGCTGTTGGGGTGAATATCACATTTTATTGACCTGCACGGTAACTATTAACCACCACGAAGCCACATCTAATATTTTCCCCGGGGAACAATAAATCCAGGTATTCACAGAAAGATGTCGATACACGTAATTTTTCTTATACGCATTCATTAGTGCAATTACCTTCTTGCACAAACTGCCAGAAGGTTTCCCCCCTCCCGCCTCCGCCAAGATAAAGTCCTCCCGGATTGCACAGCCCCAACCCATGCCGTGATCCCGAATCCTGCCCTTCCCAAGATGTGTCTCCGGGCCAGATCCAGCCTTTTCATCGCACACGAGCGTAGCCCGTCTTTCGGTTTGGGAGTTATCTGTAACCCAGCCACATCGGCGGAGCGAATAATTCTTCCGGCTGAGGAACGCTCCGCGTACGATGTTGACATATGCTATTATTTTACATACCTATTTCAGCTTCTATGCTTATTAGAATAAGGTCTTTATGCTAATTTGTAAATCAAATTCCCATAATTCTTGGCTTACTGATGCTAAAGGCCCAGCTAAATCTTCTATGACCTTTTAGCCTGGTTAATCCTTTTATGCACGGTTGAGTGAAGAGTTTTCTTCTCTCTTCCACTCCCACGTGCTGGGGTGGGTTTTTTGCACAAGCCCTCCTCTTCCTCAAGAAATCCAGGTGGGCGTGAGTCAGGGACACCGGGCAAGACCATCTCTCTACTTTGAAACAGGGAAAGAAGGAAAAGAAAACGCAGCTGCTGGGTCCTTAAATACGCTCTAGGTATTCATTAGCGCTATTTAAAAACCACGCAGAAAAAAAAATAGAGCAAACACAATGAGAGCTGTGTTGCCAAATAGCCACTCTTTTCCCAATGCCCGGGGCTATCCCAGACCTCTGCAGCCTCAGTCTTCCCAGCTCCCTTCCTCAAGCCACGGCCGGATCTTTGGCCAGCTCTGCCCTTCGTACGTGATGCGACGGACACCTGCATCTCATTCCCATGGAGATGCAGCATCCCAGCAAGCGTCCCGGCTTTGCTCTCTAGCACCAACACCCAGTAGTCAACAGCTCCCTCGGGAACGGCAGCATCGACGTGCACAAAACCGTACCGGACATTTCAGGGTTCAGAAAGCACCTTCCTAACTCAACAGCTCCCGTTTTGAGGGCAGGTTTCCAAAAAAAAACCAAAACAAACCAACAGTGAATCTGCAAAACTTGGAGGATCTATACAAGTTTGTACAAATGCAGATGGTCAAGCACTTACAAATTATCCCACTTCATGTTCCACTTTACTCTCAAGCATACTCACAAACCACTTTTCTTATTGTTTGTTTGGCTGTAAATAGGTAAATGACCTGGAGTATTGATAAACTGCTGCAGAGGGCAGCACAGATCTCTTGAGCTATTTGTAGTAGATTTGTGCAAAACACAGTTTTCCTGCATGATGATAATTTTCGCATTTTCAAACACAAGCCAGCTCCTCTTTTGTACACCAAGCGCGAGAGAAAAGTTAGGAATTCCAAAATATACCATCAATATCAGAGGAGTTCACAAAGCAGCAGCACCATACTGCTGATATTTGGCCACGCATGCATGTATATACATCTATATATTACCTTCGGGGCTGAATGACCACCAATTTCTCAAAATGCCCTCAGAAAGTTTTTCCTAGAAAGAATAATTATTTTTGCTGGTTGGTTTTTGGGGGTTTTGTTTGGGGTTTTTTTTAATGACTCTCTGGAATACAATTATGCAAGACAACCTCCGGGGGGACTCCTTCCCTCCAACAACCCAGCATACCCAACATCTCCCAGCCCCAAAAAAGACCCAAACTTTTTGCTGCCGAAGGCTACCCTGTGCAATACTTTGCCCAGCACCCCATGGCTCTGCCCTGGGTTCCCCCCGGACCACAGTGCAGCATGGATCCCTGCTTCCCCCCCACCCTGGCAGTGACTCAGGGACTTCTGGCACCCAAATCAGACCCCTACAAGGCAGAGGACTTGGGGGGGGTGAGGTGGGGTGTTTGCTTGGGGAGACAGCACATTCCTCCACACCGCTCTGCTGCCAAGGAGAATTAAAAAAATAAAGCAAGCAAAACACCCAACTACTTTCTGATCTGTAAGCATTGATGAGAACAGGGAGAGCAAGCATGACAGATGACCAGAGGCAGGGAATAAGACAGCGAGGAAGCCAAGTCAGGAGCAAAAAACAAGCATCTTTTTTGAAAAAAAGAGCACAAATTCTAGGCAGGAGCAATGAGGAGAGGAAGGGCAGCTTTGCCCCCATCCTGGGGAGCCCCAGCCCTCCACCACCCCACCTGGGGTCTCCATCCCCAGGAAACCCCTCTGGGAGCCGGGGGTGCAGGGATGCCAGCATCCCGAGCAGCGAGAGCGGGAAGCAGCAATGCTGGGAGAAGGAGAGCGCTCGAGGAGGGAGAGAAGGAAGAAGGCGAAGAGGAGAAATGCCTTGGCGTGTGATGTGCATGCTAAGCAGCCCGCGCCGGTCGATACGGCACGGGTGGCTCTCTGCAAGAGCGGGCCCAGCCTGCCCAGGAGAGAGAAGTTTGAGCGGAGATGGCGGCTGGCCATCTCCCCCACCGCCGTGCCAGCGCACAGCGGTCCCCATCCCAGCTCAGCAAGCCCCCTGCCCCACGCAGGCAGGGGTTTCGCACCCCACCGGAGTCCTGCTGCAGAGCATCTCGGCTGATGCGGGGTGGGGACACACACACATGACAAGCAGGGCTGAGTTGGGCATGCGGGTGCCCAAATCCTGTCCCCAGCCCCCAGTGGGCACCGAGGCAGCACGGAGGTAGCTGCCTCCAGCTGCTGGCTGCTCTCCCTTTCCCCGTGCCGAAGGAGGGTGCATCCACCCCCCCCCCGGGTGCATCCCCCCCC
>VXBL01006006.1:49218-59773 GCA_013400195.1 Aramus guarauna | reverse complement strand
GGGGGGGGGGGTGGTGGTGTCCGCAGGGGAGAGCCCCAGCACCGTCCCAACAAGCCTCTTCCTCCTATAGGGTTAATCCCATATGGAAATTGCTCTAAAAGCAAAATTAATAGGGAATAACTCTTCCATTCCCAGCATGAATCTACTTTTATTCCAGATCAAGGCTTTTTTTCCCCCCCCCCTCTTTTTTCTGTGCTGTAACAGCACGTATCGGATTCCTGACACCAAGACCATCTATTGCTCTGAGCAGCATCTGGGCCACTTGCACCTTGCTTAGGTCCAAAGCTGTTCCCATTCCTTAAACTCCTTTCCACGTGCCAATTCTGGTCCCTATTTCACAGCAATGGAAACAAGATAGACCTTTCTCCAACTCCAGATACCCAAAACCACCACCTCTGTCCGTACCACAAGACCATGACACCAACACCCCGACATACACAAGATGACCTTATTTATTTTTTTTTTTTTCAGCCTTTGTCCATTATGGAGAATATTAAAGGCACTGAACCCTGAGACTCCTATTTGACACAAGCCAAATCATCTTGTTAAATATTCATTATTTTCATTGGTGGTGAGGATGTCTCATTTTGTTGCTCGAGGTGACTCAACATTATAGACAGAAAAATGAGAAGGCAAAAAAAAAAAGAAAAAGGCATATCTTGGAATTTTGTATTTATTCCTCCTCAGAGGCTTCCAAAAATCTGAGCTGTTCACTTTGCAATTCAGAAGAAGATTTGGCTGCAAAGTCTTGGAAAATCCAGCTGTGTTTCTCGCTCTCCTCTCTATCGCTGCCACCCAGAGAGACTCTGAGTCAGATCTGGGCCAGCCGTTCTGCTGAAGAAAGGTGACAAACCACAGGCGACAATCCCTCTCTTGAAGTCTCATCGACAGGTCTGACAATAACAATCCGCACGTCAAAATGTTGGCAGCTGGGGAGGGATCTGCAGCTCCGCTCAGATGTCCCCAACAGCCCTGTTTGGTGTCCACACGTCCCTGCCACCAGGCAGCCAAAGGGTCACGCTGTCCCTAACCAGAGAGGTGCGTTTCACCCATCCTTGGGTTTTCCACCCTTATCATCCATCAATTTTCACGAGGGTCTTGCCAAAACAGCAGCTGTGGCCTGATCCAGAGAGCTTTTCAGCTCTCCTTCCTTTTCGTCTGCCAAGTCTTGGTTCAAACCACAGACCTTGAGGAGGTCCGACTGACTCCATCACCGTTTTACGGTACCACCAGCCTGCTAGTGCCTACACAACCTCCCTGCTCGTTAGGATGGGAAGAGCTAACAGCAACAGTACCACTAACGTCCCAGTCCCGAGCTGCATACACGCGGTTCAGCGGGATATTTCTCGGGAAGCGAATACAGGCTCTGGGGTATTGAATATCCAAGTCCTACCTCCCTTGTGATGTTGGGGCTTGAGCTGTTCCTCCAGCTCAACAGAGCAACGCACCAACCTATCACTGCCCCAGCGACCTCCGGCTGATACGGTTTGGATGGGGAGAGCCTTGGTTAAGAGGTAGAGATCCCTACCACCATCACATTGTCACATCCTCTCTGCTTCTTCCTCACTACTCCACCAACACGAGTTACCGACAATAATGCAAGATGCAATTTTTACCACTTTTCCAAACTTGACCCCAGCTGCTGAGCCGGCTACCATACTTAGAGCAGCTGGAAGCAGTTGATTAGGTTAGTTTGGTTTATTACCTGCCCATTATGCTTTAAAAAACACAACTTCCCTGTCTATTTGCCTAAGCAGAGAGCAAGCCGTTTAAGAAGACCCTATGCAGTAGCTGCTCTTCCTACGGATTTGCTCTATGCATTATTAATTCACACAGCGCTTGTTCCGAGCACGTATATTTACCCGATGCACCAGAACAGCTCTTAAGGAGCCTTCGGCTTGTGGCTTTGTGGAACATCAACTTTTCATGTTGAACAGCAGGTGATGTTCAACAGAATGCCTTGCAATAAATGCCTAATATCCATTACACTCATACATATCTATGTGCTGGGCTGATATGAACATACAGATAGCAGGGCTGCACTCCCGAGATAGAGGGACGGGGGGGGAAGAAGTTATTCATTGGAAATCACACTTATATACGGTGTTAAATAGGGATACTATACACACCTCCAAGCATATCGAGCTGCAGAAGGGCCCTTTTGGCAGAAATTTCTGCAAAATTTTAGATGAGATTTATTTCCCCGCCCCAGATCTGAAGAGAAGACCAGAATACACCACCCTAGCTAAAAGTCTGAGGGGGGGGAGGGCAAAAAAAAAGTGTGACACGCTGCTTTGAAACGAAACCTCTAACTGGCTCTAAAAGGAGCGTTGTGACCTTGCTGAACAGCACTGCATAATTTTTAATAGACATTTTTTTGCTGGAACTGACATACTCCCAGGCGTGGTTTTATTCCGCTAGCATTTTTCCAGAGGGAAATGCCATGTTTCATTGGATTTTTTTCATCATCCCTACATATACATACCTATAATTACTATATGCATTACAATAGCATTCACAAGCCTTTGATAAGATCCTGGTTCCATTATGTTAGACTCTGTATGTACACCCGGTAAAAAACAGTCCCTCCCTTGAGCTTTTTAAGTCAAAATAGAGAAAGCAGAGAAAGGTGTTGAGACAAGAGCAAATTATTTCTCATTTTATGGCTAGAAAAATAAGACTTGGAAAGGCTAAGTCACCGCATGAAGTCAGGAAGGGAATTTTCAGCCGTGTCAAGAACTGAACAAAAATCTCCCAAACCTTAAGTAAGGGTTGCAGGACTTTTCTGCGTCCCCTCGCAGTGTTTCCCCATCCTGGGTTACTTCTGCACAAGGGGAGAGTTAAGGGAACGCTTCTACCAGCTATACCAAAATATTAAAGATGGGGGTTGTGCAAAACACCCTTTTTCTTAATGAGGGATAGCAAGTGAGGCGGGGGAAGGGGGGAGGGATTTGTCAAGCTTCACTCAAGCCGTACCCCAGCCCACGTCTGCACACAAAGGCGTTTCGGCACTCCCCGTGCCCTTGCGTGCACAGGACACGCGGAGCCAGACAGACGAGCGCCCACAGGCAGCCGCTGCGCGTGCGGATGCCCGGCTTTGCTCCTTTAATTACACCTCCTACGGGTGAGAAAGATAAGCCCAAATGGAGTGACTGCATGAAGGGAGGAAGCCTATAAGTTATTCATAAGTTCAGGCTCAAGCTCCTCTCTTGCTTTCACTCCATGACACCTTCAAAACATATTATTCATCTATTTTTTCCTCCTCTGGGAAAAGAGATGGTAATTGTAGTAAATATATCACTGCCAAGTCATCCTCGCAGCCTCCAAGTCTGCACGGGGCTAGGGAGCCGAGGCAGCGGCCGCTACCGAGATGTTTCGGGATGCCCAGGCTCCATGAAGGACATCCTCACGCTGCCGTGGGGACCGCGCTGGCGGCGAGCAAACCCGCTGGGGGAAAACCCCCATCCAGGCCAGAGACATTTACCACCTCCAACACCTCCAGGTGGCAAAAAAAATATCAAACCCTACAGTTCCCATCACCTCCACCCCATTTCGGATGAAAGCCCCCCAGCCCCCACCAAATATTTGCAAACAGCTCCATGGCAAGTTGAGCAGAAGACTTTCCTACATCCCCACCGAGCCCGGCAGAGCTCGCGCTGGGACCGCTGATTCCCTTGGGTTGCCGCACCCTATTTTCATCCCAGCCTGATGGCATCCAGGCAAATTTTGGGCTCCGTTTCTTGATTGGAAGGTGGCGGGGGTGGGGGGACACGACGACCAACACAATCATCGGCAGCCCTGCCTGCAGAGAGCCTTTGGAAACAAGAGCCACAGCACAGAGATTTTGTTTGCCCTCTCAAGGCTGTTCCAGACAGAATAAAGCACCTAATGCTGCTGCCAACTGAAGCAGCTCTCCTTGAGCTCGAGAGGTTAGTTTTTCTGAATGCAGCGACACGGATCTTCATCTCGGCCCCATAGCACAGAGGATTTGTTGTGCTCCGGTGTAAAAATAACCCCGAAAGCAACATCTATGGTCACACCAGGGAGGGACGGGCTAAGGCATCGGCATAAGGCGCCTGGGAGAAGAGAGACAGGGCATGGATTTTATTTGTCCTCGATTCCCAAGGAGGTCATTTACTGCAGTGCCCCTGGCACTTCCCCAGCCCTTTCTAGCACATTTGATTCTTGTGAGTTTTCTTAATCTCATCTCCTTCATTGGTTATTGCTCCTTCAGTGCTGAACTCAGCAAGATCGCTTCTGTTTAGAGAAAGATTAGCGCTGAGTACATTAAACACAGTAACGCCATGTATTAAAGGGCACTGGGTCACCAGCCCAGCTCCGAACGTCCCGTAACACCTTCCCAAAACCAGGTGCCTCTTGCTGGGCCAGCTTTTAGCTCAAGTCTGCAACGCCTAATGCACGCCAGCCACTTGCCAAGCAGCGGTCCCAGCAGAACACATGGCAAGGGAGATAAAAATCTCCTTCGGAGATAAAAAAACCCCCAGCAGCTCCAGTGCCGAGCACACCTTGTTTCCCAGTAAAGTTGAACTGATGGCGAATTACGTGCCGAGGGACAGCATGATCGGCACGGCAGAAGGAGCACAAAAAAAAAAAAAAAAAGGGGTGAATGAAGAAGGGGCTAGCTCAGCCAGGCAAAATGCTTGCCCAATTTGAGGCACTCAGCAAGCCCCAAACTCCTTGAGCTCCTCCTCAAAGCTGCAAGCTCAGAAGCAGCAATGACCAGCATCCCTGCAGGGAGAGGACGTACACAGTGCCGTGCTTGCAAACCATGCCCTCGCCTACAGCACAAGGACCTGCCACCTGCATTACCTGGAGAATAAAATTTTCCCAATTTCAAGCATATTGCGACACAGCAGCGAAATAACAGGGTTTGACGTGACAAGGTGCCAAGAGCCACTGGAGAGACGCTCAATGGCCACGCTCTGCTCAGTCCCACTATCCCCTTAATTTATTCCTTTCCCCCAAAACAAACCAGATTCCTCCTTATACCAAAGATTTTGCAGGGGCGTTTTCCAGCATCCCACCCACCAGAGCACGTGCTGCCGTTAGTCCCTGTCCCAACCGGACTCTTATCGCGGCTCACCACCTCCGCTCCCCGCTTTCCAGTTGATTAGATGTCTATTTACCTACGGATTACAAGGAGGCAACAAGCCCACCCGGGGAAGAGGCACTGTTGCACGGGCAAAGACTCTGCAAACAGATGGCTCGAGGAGATAGAGGATGTTTACTACCTTGTGCACGCTTCTGGGCTTGAGGGTGACACAGCCCTGGCACATCCCTACTTTTCTCTTCATTTATTCCCCCACACACACACACACACACCGAGCTCTCTACCACCCTCTCCGGGACTTGGAGAGCAAAGACAAAGACTCAGCAGCTGCCTGGGTCTGTCCCAGGTGATGTTGCAAGACATACTGGTTTTAAAAGACCTGCCCTGGGAGCTCTCAGATTTTTACATTTCCAACCATGGGATATTCATTTTGGGGGTGAAAACACTTGTGCAGCTCTTCTCTAGCCCCTCTGAAGCTGGTGGTCGCTAGACTTAGCCTTAGCCTAGCAAGACGGCCAGGGCTCAGCGGCGACCTTGCCCACCAGTTTAGCTTGCAGGCAATAAAGGAGCCTGCAGCCACCTTGACGTCGCAGGTGATCTCACCTTGAGTTCCCCCACCAGGACCTGGGAGCACAAGGAAAGCCTCCAGATGCTGCTTATTGACCAGTATTCTCAGTTCTGGAAGGGCCATCCTCAGCGCAGCGGAGGCGATGCCTTTGCTGCAGTGCTCAAACACACCCAGCACCTATTTTGCTTTTGAGAGCCGGTGCGACACCTCTGAATCCAGCCCAGCTTCTAATTACCGGTCGGTCCTTGGCAGGCCTCAAACATGAGAGCCTTTGTACTCCAGATGAAGGCAGAGGGGGGAAAAAAAATAAACGTGCACACTACAAAACACTTCCTGTGATGAAAGTGCCATTTGAGACCCTGCAGACTTGTCTAGGGATTCCCCCCACCCCCCTTCTAATTCATGTCTCCTACTCTCCGGCTGCCGAAAAAGAAACCCAGGTAAGCCAGCTCTGGGAGGAAGGAGATTCATTTTTCCCAAATAACCTTGCATTTCTCAAATAAAATTGCATTTGCAATTTTAGCTTCTCCTGCTCATCCTGCTGCCCCAAACTAATTGCATTCCCCGCGTGCTCCTTTTCCTTCTCCCCCCACCCCAATCTTTAAAAGGCTTGTGGTGTTATACAGTAGGCTCAAAGCACGTTCAAGATTAGTTCTGTAACCTGCCCAGCAGAGTCAGAAAATTGAACGTGGTAAAAAAAAAGGGAAGGGAAAAAAAGAAAGAAAGAAAAAAGAAAAAGCCAGCTCTTGTCAAGAGCACCATAGTACAAGGAAGTAATTTTTCTCTCCCCATTTCAGTTGGACGTTGCTGTTTACGTCCGCGCTAGACGCTGCATCCTTTCTTCTCCATGGTGCAGCTGTAGCATTGGCAAATTGGAGAGGGGAGGCACGGGGAGGGGGGGGAAGGCAATAGCAATTGAAATTGGATCCTATTGAATTTTCAATAGGACACCAAAATATATACATATTTCAGCGTGCGCGTGTACAGATATCTAAGTCAATGGAGGAATCTGTGAATAGTCGGTTCCGAATAATTACAGTGGGGGGAAATCATTGGAATAATTAGCAGTTGCTACCAGAACATTCAGGGAAATGAAATGCCGACTGCTGTTTATTAAACAGCGCTTTATTTTCAGTTTAGGGTGTTTGGGATGAAATTAGGTAGCAAACACACAGCATCACTGAATGACTCTAAAAGCCTGCGATCATTAAGGTTGTTCAAGCCGCCTTGCTCATTCCCTCCATTTCTTTCCCCCTTCCTGCCTTTCCTCCCTGTTTCCTTCCTCCTTCCCTCCCCTTCCAACCGCGGCAGCCTCGGGAAGGGGCTCTCACGCAGCTCCGATGCCGCAGGAGGAGGAAAGATGTTCTCAGCCCTCAGATCTCAGCACTGCAGCAGCGCTGCAGGATGCCGGCGCTGGACCAGAGCAGCCGGCTGGGACGGCACTTGGAAAACCAGCGATGAGAGGGGTCACCCTTTATCAGCCGCAACTTTCAAAAGCTTTGAAGTTCTGGGTTGGGATTTTCCCCCCCACTAATATCCTTGGAAAGATGAGGCACAGCCCACCCACACACCCCCATGCCTCCAACACCACCTGGTATACGTTTAACTTTCTTCCACAAGACTAAAGGCCATGTAAAATGTTGTGGAGCACAGGAGAGATCCACATCAACAGGTCTGAGCTTTGCAACTGCAAAGCATCCGCTAGGAAAAGCGGCGGGAAGAGCACACAACCCATGTATGAAAAATGGATCGAATCTGGAAACTTGTATTTAGGAAGAAATACTAATTTCTCAGCCTAATAGACATTATCTGACATGGTTCTCAGCTCTGCAAAATATGACAGGAAAAAAAATATCCAAAAAAAATCACGTAAGCCTGAGAAATGCACAGCCCCCAGCTTGCCGGAGGTTGTTCCTGCCATCCCCATGTCTTATTTAAATCCCTGGGATTTAAATAAGTAGTCGGATCCCGCTGGATCCGGAGAGGAAGGCGGACAGAGGGGCAGGGTGCCACTGGGGAAGGGAGCTGGGGAGCGCAGGTCCACGTCCTTCACCTCCTCCTACCCACTGTGCCCCCAGCTGCCGTACCATAATGGAACCAGACGCGGATCGACTGAGGAAGGAGAGATGAAGTTTTAAGGAGATGGAAGCGCCAATGTGTACATATGCACAAGATTTAGATATCTCCAAAGATTTCACACCGTATTTCGTGTAATTCACATTTCCAAGCTTCTCCCTTAGCAATGCAAGAGGGGAGCGTAAATGAGACGGGTCAAAAGCTTCATAAGCCTGAAACAACTCCAGGTTTGCAAAATCATTTTCAAAAGCTTCCAGTTCTGGATTAAGCAGGGTTACCTGACGCCAGTCAGATAAAACCACACTCCCAAAAACTCACCGTGTGGGCAACTTCACGCCTCACAGACAGAATAAACCACCTTCAACGCTTTGAAAAGAGATTTACATCCTTCAGACGCACATCATCTCATGATCAGGAAAAAAAACCAAAACAAAACCACAGTCTATGGTACCTTGGAGATGTCTTCTCCTCAAGGTGATGCAGCAGTCCGGCGTGGTCAGTAGAGTCGACGTGGCCAGGAGTCAGCCTGCAATGAGAGGAGGATGCTCATTCACGCAAGGTGCAGAAAATTCAACTGTTTCTTGCTAGTTTAGTTACTAGGGGAGAAAATAAAACAGTCTCCAACTTTTTTTTTTTATGAGCATAAGAAAATGGCCTAAGGAGACCCATAGAAGCCTTCCCCATTACACAGTCCAATGGTGAGCTGGAAAATGTAAGAAACTCCACAGCCATTTTTTGGGTTGGTTTTTTTTGGGGGGGTAACACTGTCCTCAAGCACTGAGCATCCTCAGCCCACACCAGGATCTGTCCGCAGGGATGCGGAAGCGCCTGACCCCGCAAATGAACAGAGTGGGGAATTCAGGCTGTGCCCCAGGGAAAACAGGGGCACAAACCCATGAAACTATGGGGAAAAAATACAGACTCCCTATTAAACATGGAGCTAAAGTAACCCCACGGCTTATTGACAGCTCTACCACATCCCTCTGTGCTAATTTGACTTATCATACCTATTAAAACTCTGCAATTCAGTGGCTTCTATTTCTTTGCACCACCTCTGCTCTGCAGTAAAGCCAACTTCCAGCATTGGAAAAAAACAAAAAACCAAAACCAACCACCCAAAACTAAAAAAATAAAACCCCCACAATGAAGCAAGCATCCAACACAATAAAAATAAATTAAAACCCCTAGAGGACACTGAGAAGAGTTGTGGCTTCTTTTACTGCATTTTCCAAGGTGCTGTTTAAACACAGACAGGGGAAGGTGCATAAATACATCAGTTCAGCCCTCTGGCCTGCAGGAGCGTTGGCAGAGCACAACGAGCGACTGGAGCTGGGATAATTACACCTCTGTCTCCGTACAGCGGGCACGGCCGCAGCCCACTGCCCGGGTTACGCCGCGCAACAGCTCACCCATCCCCACGCAACAGGGCTCTCGGCCCCGACCCGGTCCACGCTGGAGCGGGAGGGATGTGAAATTACCGGGAAAGATGCTAGCTAATTCCCCGTCTCAAATCATCCCCTGGTTTGAAAGAGGGGTCGGAATTCAACGCCCGCCAAGGTGAGGGTTTTCTAACCCCCAACAGGCACCCGGCTTCCTTGCATGGGCTGCTGCAAAAAAAATACATCTTCTCCTCTCGACACCCCCAGAAATCGTACATCTAAGCAAGAAACAGCCAATATTTCTAGCTGGGACCGGTCTTTGCCTTCTTTGTCTGCCCAGGGTAGGGGGGAATACAGAGGAGAAGGTGGCACGGCACATCCCAGCCCCTTCCCTGCTACCTTAAGGGATGCCACGTTAATTTGCTGCAGGGACTGCTCGCCTGCATGGCACATCAACAGAGACCAGAGGTAGCACGTACACATCGGGAGGGCAGCGTCCTCCCCCAAGCGCTGGCTTTCCTGACATCCCTCCCACAAAACACACAGCCGAGCCTCTGTGCTCCCCAGGGGTGCCCCAGGAGAAAGCACAGCCCCGAGCGTGCTTCAAAATTAGCAGGGCACGGGGAGCAAAGAGCATTTGCCTTACTGCATCTTGCATGTCCACCCTCCCCATCCTTTTTTGCTTCACTGCAGACTCCCCCCAAGCACAAACCCAATAGCTCAAGCACAAAATCCTGTTACCTCCCAGGTTAGCAGCTCATGCACAGGCACAAGCGGGGTCAAAAGCATCTCTTGAGCTATACCTTGACCTAAAGGGGTAGAGCAGATGGACAATAACCCCTGCCAAGTGCTGTAGTGCATGCTGCCGACACCACCAGGGCTGCCTGAACCTTCACAAGCAACCTGCCACAGGGAGGGGGGTTAATGCCTAAAATCCCTCTCCCATTTTGCAAGAACCCACCCAGTCTCCAGACATCAAATGGGAGAGGCCAACTCACCCGCTGGCAAAGCTCCTGAGCGCAGCCCGTAAGATGAAAAATAAAATAATTTTTCCTCCCAGACAGCACCCATTCCCCTCCAAGAGCTATGTGTCTGCCCAAACCACCCTCCCGCCTGCCTTTTATCCGAGGAGGAGGTGGCCCACCAACACCTACCACCTGGGAGGCAATTAATTGGTCCCAGGCAGGGCAAAACCCAATTCCTCTGAGCAGCATCACAGGTATCGCAGCTCACAGCACAACGAGCCGTGTCAGGCTCAGGTGCTTTCTGGTTATTGATAAACTCCACAGGCTTTTTCAGCCAAGAGGGAGCAGCAGACAAACCCCTTTCCTCCAAATTTCTGCAGCAGATACGGGTTTCTTCAGCTCCCTTCCCCGGTGGCTGCAGAACTTTGCAGGCATTAAACCAGACGTAGCTACATGGCAGTTGCTCCTTGAATTACTCCCACTTGTTAAGCCAAAA
>VXBL01006006.1:30890-49202 GCA_013400195.1 Aramus guarauna | reverse complement strand
TTGTTAAACCAAAAAAAAAAAAAAAAAAAGCGCCTTTGGTGTCTCCAGGTAGTAAATTCTCCTCACCTAGATGGTCCTGGGCCTCCTGGGGAATCATCCTGCCCACAACATGCAGAGTTTTAGGCAAAGTGTGCTCCTGTTCTCCTTGAAGAAGCAGGATGGAAAGGGACAAAGTGCTTTGGGGACATCACCGGGAGATGCATGCTGGGAAATTCACGCCGCTGGCACCTCCCCGGTGTTGGAGCATCGGGGGGGGGTGGGGGGAGAACCCACCGCTGCCCCAAAATGTCCACGACTGCAGCCTCCCCCTTTGATTCCATCTAATGCCATAACACTCATCATAATAAATATTGTTAAAAGTGAAAGTCTCTCTGGAGACTTCAAATCTCGGGCACAGGTGTTCAGGCTGTGGTAATTGGGTGACTCATCCATTAAAAGAAATGCAATTTAAATTCTATTACATTTTTTAAAACCAAAGCTTTTTTTCCCCCTCCCCCTGTGCATAGCTGGACTGTTTCTGCTGTGGAGGAGTGTGACACAGACCTTACCCTCTCCCATCCCCTGAATCCTGCTGGCTCTTTAAATCTCCCCTCAGTTTTGCAGAACCCTTTTAATTTATTTTTTTTTTCCCCCTAATATTCGGATTTAAAAAAAAAAATAACAAAGGGAAGTTGGAGAAAACTGGAGGGGAAAAGAGTTATGAGGATAGATGGGGTGATAAAGAACAGCTCAGGTGAAGGACACTGAGAAACTCTTAAATCCGGGGGGGGAAGAAGAGGGAGTTCCAGTTTGATCAAAGGAGAAAATGCCAGGTGACTTCTCCTCGCAGGGAAACACACAGCAATAACCAACAACCAAAAGTTACAGGCAGACAAATTAAATACAGCACTAATGTTTAGCAGCAAGGGTGATTAACCTTTAAAATCCACTACCAATGGCAGTCCTAGATTCAGCATCTCCCGAGATCCTTAAATCAACCCTGAACACCTTTTTGGAAGATTTATTTGCGACAAACACAAAATCCTAGGCTCAGGAAAGAGGTATCTAATGACTTTCCGGGGCCTGTTTATGTGATCTAAAAGTCCCTCCTGGCCCTAAATTCATTGTGCCGCTGCAGCTGATCCTCAGTTGATCTTGGGAAGCACAATCCTGCGTGGCCAACCCCGAAGTCAAAGCCCAAAGTTTATCATTGAAGCTGCTCACTGTGTTTCTGCTATCGCAATCTCCGGCCCGTGCCTTGCCTGAAATTCCAGCTAAACCAAACACAATGAAACGGGTGAAAGTTTCCATCAAGCCTTCTCCCTCTTTGCCTTCTCCTCCTGCCCGTTTGCAGTTGACTTTTGATGAGAATAAAGCACAAAAAGGTGGCTGGAGGGATTTTTCTTCAGAAGTTGCTTCTGGCACCAATTTTGCAAATCCAGACAAGAAACAAATCGACCCAAGCTGCTGCCCTGGCTTTTCCAGGCACCCAAATACTGTTTGCAGACGAGTAGCTCTGTGCTACACGGTGTGGACGAGTTACCAGGACAGGTTGTCCTGCTCCTTGGGCAGAACAAGCAATGACAGAAAAACACTTTCGAGAGGTGTAATTGCAACCGCGGTGGAAGTTTTGTGTACATAGACCTACTGGCAGAGGGAGAAATCATGCTTCCAGCCGGCAATATTAGAGCAGCAAACATTTTGAGTGCCAAGGTCTGCTGTGGCTCCTTCTCTCTGCCTTTCCTCTCCAAGATGATGTCCTTCAGATGCTCTTGCCCTGAGCTCTCATGCTCAGTGATTACCAGAAGTCACCGGAGCTTTATGTAGCTCACCTCGTGGTTACTGTGCCATGCACCACCCGAAAAACACCCAGGGCTCCTGCACAGCCTAAAGACACGACTATGTGGGGGGAGGACGATGCCCAGGACATGTTGCACGGTCACAGCATCGGGTGAGGTGAGTTTAAAATGCTCAAATTAAGCACAAACACGCAGGGACGGCGTTGTGGTTCTCACCCGCACGTTACGCTAGCGCATACAGAGAACACAGCCCAGCACCAGCCTCCTCTTAAGATTTCCCTTCGCTGCTGATTTATATCAGCAACCACTTCTAGTGTCGACCTGGTGGCAACCCCCCATCACCACTTTCTGCTTCAAGATGTTGCCCTCCATTTGCTCTTCCAGCAAAGGATTTCCCTGCACCCCCAGTACGTAGCAGCAAAGCGAAACGCACGGTTTAACCCATGTCTTCTCTCAAACTGGGCTTCCCCCAGGAATTTTCCAACCATCTCAACCTCTACCACCGTTGACCCAGATGTGTATTTCCGTGCACTCAAGGTGAGCAGCGAGTGGAAACGCAGAGATTGAGCCTTTGCCTGGCTGGCCTGCACAGTGCGAGCTGTGAACAAGCAAATTCAATGGCTCCTTCAGCAGTGGGGCTGAAATCTCAATGGTGGCACCTTCCCCTTCCATCAGTCCCGCTAACCCTGGCTGATGAACACCTTTCCCTGCTTGCACTGCCCTCACCAGAAGCTCGGCTCACACCTTCCGCGCTGCTGGGGCACGTTTAATAGGATCCCCCCACTCTGATTTCCAAGAGGCAAACACTCTCTTGACTTATTCCTGGCACCTGGAAGCACCAGAGGAAGACAGGAGTGATGTCTTCTCCATCACAAGCTAGGAGGGGGCTGCATTTACCCATGGAACAGCTGGATGTGGACCTGAAGTCAGCAGCATCCCTCTGATCCAAGCAAGATCAGAAACCGTGCTTTTGGAGGGCTACCAACAGATCTGTCGTGCCTCATCCCAAGCCGAACGTTGTTTATCCACAGCTTGACTTCCAACAAAGCCAGAGCAGCGCCAAAACACTTTTGTCTCTCTGATGCGACTCTGTCACGCGCCCACGGTACCCAGCAAAGCCCCAGCAAGCCTCCAAAACCCAGCCAGCCCTTCGGCTGCCGATTCATCCTTTGCCCGGGGATGCAGCCTTGCTCCCCTGCGGGCAGTGGCTCCGGTGGAGGAAACCGCAGACCAAGGCAATCTGGAAGCGACACCTGATTCCTGCCTGTTTTGAGCAGCTTTCAGGCAGTTTTCTGGCTCCGACAAAAAAACCGAGCGAGGGCTTGGCTGCTACGGCACGCTGTCAGAGGGAGCAGGGAAGAAACCAACACGTCTTCCTGTCCTCTTTTTCCCGACCCAGGGTAGTGGTCAGGGGAAGATGCCCCTGTGAAGAGACAAAATCCCACCACGGAAAATTCCCTAGGAAACTTGGAGATCGCCTCGCCGGGAGGAGGCAGGGGAGCCGAGAGCCGGAGCCGCTCACTAGCCGCCTGCTGAATGTACCGAAGGGGTAAATTAAATGCATTCATCTCACTGCAGCTCACAATGGCAACGTTTTTACCCGACACACAAGTTTCTGACAATCAACCTAATTTACTTCAATAATAAATGAAAAAGGGAAGTTTTCTTTTATAATAGCAATCAGGGACGAGTGCCACGGTGCTTTTTTGTGTGGTGTTTTTTTTTTTTTTTTTTTTTAAAGCAAACTCCATTCAACTCATTCTCTTTAAATAAAGTGATTCCTTTATCTATTATTCATTTGAAATACAGAAGGAGGACACGAGAGACTGTGGAAGCATGTAGTTTGTTTCTGACATCTCTGGAATAGTTTTTAGGAAGACAAAACGCGCGGAGCTTAAGGGTTTGGTAGTTAAGAGCCCAGTATTTCCATTTCCTCCGTTCTATGATTTTATAACGTTGCCCATCACTCTAGTGTCTACATGCAAATCTTTTCTAGTTGAACCTGTGTTATTTGCTTGCTGGTAACCACGAAGACCAGTAGTTTAAGGGTCCTGCCTATATGTGTGAGACGCAGCAACGCAGCAAATGCTTGCAGGGCATCTGTCTGGTTTTCATGCCAAACCATGAAGTATACGTGACTACAATGCCAAGAGAAACTCCAGCTTTGGTGGGGAAACACTCCTCGGGATGCAAAAGGCATGGGAGGGGGCAGCTCCTAAAGGGCTGGTTATCCCCTTGCACCAGCTGCTGAGAGCATCCCTGCACCCAAAGCCCCTCCACAGCTGCAGACCTGTCTCCTTTCAATCCCAACAGGCAGGATTCGCCTTCATCCCCACCAAAAAATATTTTTAATATAAATATATAAGACGTCCCCGCAGCTCCCTCTGCCAATGGAGAGAGACCAGCACCTCCAGAGTGCAATTCATCCAACCAGCCTGTCTGGGAGGAAATAAATGGCCTCTGGAGATGCCTATTTCTCTCCACCGACTAGAAAGGAGCCCGAGGCAACCAACCCCGACGTTGACATCTAACTTTTAGACATGGAAGTCAGAGCAGATTAATCCAACCCATTACCGGGACCTTTAATTTTTGCTGGCTTGATTTACAAGTGCTTGCTCAGCAGGTTGAGCCCCAGTGCCACAACAGAGAGTGGACACAAAGAGCCCTTCCTCCTCGTCCCGCCTTGGATGCGACTGTCTTTACACTGCCACGCACCTCACAGTATTGTATACAGATAAAATAAGAATTATCCTCTCTGAAAACTTTCTCCTGGAACTCGGAAAAGTGAAAATGTCCAATTAATGTGCATTGTTGCCAGAGTTTTTAACACACTTGGAGGTGACAAGCTCTTTCTAAAGGAAGAATGTATCATTATCCTCATTTTGTAGATGGGGAAATGGCTGAGTCATGAATAAAACACAGGTCCGGAGCCATAATAATCTGCTGTTCTGTCCCTATGAAATATACACATAACCCGCAGCGTTCCTTGGTACAGCCCCAGAGGCTCTGCCTGACATCAGCACCATTTCCCAGGAGGACAGAGACCTGCCTGGATACAGCTGTGCCACATCTGGATTCACAGCCTTGGCTGGCCTTGACCAAGAGGGATGGAGGTGCCCATGGTCCGGAGGCATCTCCTCCGCTTCGGGAAGGGAGGCTCAGAGCGGTCACGTCCTGCAGATAATCACGCTCGACAGAGCTTAGTGATCCAGCCTGGAGAGCCCAAGCCCATTTTCAGGGCTGGAGATGGCTTCTTGCAGCATTTCAGCTGCAGGGCAATGGCTTTGCCCAGCGCAGCAGAGGCTCCGATGCTGCCCATGTGCCCTTTTTGCTCTAGCTGCAGGTTGTCAGCATCTCGAGGACGGCGTCCAGCCCTTCCTAGCAGCAGCACACCCCGCTCCTGTGCGGGAAAGACCTGCCTGTAGCCCGCACTGTGTCATTCTTGCATCCTAACCGGGTGCCTCCTAGGGGCTAATTAGGCTCGAGACCCCAATCAGTGCTTGTGGGTACATTTCAAGCTGCCTCCCACGGCCTCCGTGAGATGAATCCAGCCCTTGGCTGCTCAGTTTTTGTTAATTGCAGCTATTCCAGAGGCACAATGGAGCTTTTTTTTTTTTTTTTTTTAATTCCTCCAGTATTGTGTGCTAGCAGGTGGATCCTATTACTGCCGGCGCTTGGCGATGCTAACAGCACCACGTCCCTGCCCTCCCAACACCACGGCTCCCGCAGGTGGGAGCCACCAGCTGCAAGGGAGGAGATAGGAGCCTGAAGGAGTTGTCTTCTGCAACAAGCAAAAGCTAGGACGTCTCCTGCTTAACGCAGACGCTGCCTTGCTGACACCCTGCCCGACCTGTTCGCTCAGCTGAAAATTACAGACTAACCTCTCCTCAGCTGGGAACACACTTTCCTGCTCTCAATGTAATGAAGTCCAGGTCCATAAAGCAAGTTTCCAACATCATGTTGCAGCCATGTATGCAGAGATGGCCCTAAGTGGATGCTTAGATCACTTTCCCGGGGTTATTGTCCATCTACCAACAGGCCAGTCAATTAAAACTGCCTGTGCTGCACTGATTTTTCACTTGGCAGTACCAGTACACAGAGGAGACTGATGCAAGGGCTCAGTCCAAGCCACAGGGCAGCCTGGGTCAGGGCTTGCTTTTGGCCATGGTTCTCCTGGGTTGGATGGGCAGCATGGAGCGTAAAGTAGCTCCTGGATGTGGCTAACAGGTTTATTTTGCTTTTTTTACAGTGTAGACCAACCCTGATTCTTCTGGGAGACATTATGACCAATTCCCAAGGATTTTGTGCTCTTTCCCTTTTCCTTGAGGCCACTGCAGCTGAAGGAAGGTAGCAAGAGAGCTCTGCAGGCAATTCAGAGCCTGGAGATGCAATGATTTTCCCCCAGAGAGGAAGGAAAAAACAGTGACATCGCACCAGAGCGCTGAACAAAGCAAAACACGAGCTTTGGGAGCATTAAAACCCGACTCCCACCTCTGTTCCTTGCATATCCCACCTCACATCCAAGACATCACTCCTCCTCCGTCCCTTCCCTGCTGCAGTGCTCCCGACTCCATTCCCTCTCCCCGCTGGTCTCCTGCAGCATGGCCCCCACTAATCTATGCACCGGAGCTCCGGCTATTGATCACTGTTTGCAGGCTCTCTGTAAACTTTGGTTGTAAAGGTTTCATTAGCCTGCCTCACAGTCATTACATCAAGTAATGGAAAACATCCATCTTCTTCTGCTCCTCTGCAGCAGCCAATGGAAATCGGGCTAAAGAGTGTTAATCAAGCTATGAAAATCGTTGGCAGCTCGCACCTTGATGAAGAGTAAACCCTGCTTGGGTTCAGAGGCCACAGCACCTCGGGAGGAGTCTGTTCTCCCACTACCAGAGCTCATCGCTTGCGTTTCAAGATGAACAAAGGCTTTGCTCCTCTCCAAGGACTGCTACGAGACTCATGGGTCCTGCTGCCTGGGGCACGGGTGCTGTCCCAGCCTGCAAGCAAGCAGGGCATCTCCACAAGCTCCAGGGTTTCGTTTCTCCACGGGTTACTCAGTTTTCCGTATTTATACAAGCCCCAAACTAGACCTTCACAAAGGTGAGTCAAGATCCCAAACTTCCCCTTGTACCTTGCAGATGTTTTCCCCTGTGCAGTTGGATGCCTAAAGGAACAGGAGAGAAGGGGTTCAGGCTCCCTTGGGGCTGGGGACCTTCTGAAGCCAATACTTGTGTTTAATCAAGGCTAGACGCTCACTGTTGCCACTTGACGGAGGGGTGACAGACATCCCCTGCCTTACAGGCGAGCAGTAATCTCACCAAGGTCGCACTCGGGTACCTACTCTTTAGTCCCGCTCCCACACGGGATGTCAGAGCCCTCTCTCTCTCCTAAGGCTCAGTGTTGCCTGAGATTAACGTTCTTCACAGAGATTATGTCCAGCTACTTGGAACAGCATCTTAAAAAACCCCAAACAACAGGGCTCCCACAAAGATGATTAAAAACATTAAAAATAATCACTGTTCCCACACCAAGAAAAAAGACCAACAATTTTTGAGGCTGCGCCTGACAGCATCACCACGCACCCTCGACTCGCACGGCACCGTCTCTCCCAGCAACGCCAACCTCAAGGCTGCATTTCCCAAAGGTCTTTCAACTACAGCGAAGCAGGTTTGAACGCGAGAAGCCATCAGCCCAACCCAAACTCAACAAAGAACGAAGAGATTCAAATCCATTTTGCCTTGTAGCAGGTTGCAACTGTTTAGGGAAAAGCAGATTTGAGACTCAACAGCAGCCTCTAGTTTCAAAGGCCAGTACTGTTCTTGCCCCTGGACCCTCCCCAGCACAAGGGGATGTTTGCTGACCCCAAAAGTTGTCGCAGTCATCTTGGAAGCAAAGCGCCTTTTTGTAGCAGTCCTTCCATGTTATTTTAGCAGCTGCTGTCTTACAGACTGCTGGAGTAAGAGATTAATGCTTTAATTATACCATCTGAAAGCTGGGAGGCTGAGCTTTCGAATGGTATACAGCACTGACTTCTGGCACTGGTGGATCTTGAGGGACTGCACACTAAAATCAAGCTGGAATCCAAGTGAGGAATAAAAGTGGAAAAAGAAGTAAGACAGTAATCAGAATAATGTGCTTTTAATGCCCAATATCTCACAACCAGCTGGGGCTAGAAATTAAAGCCTCGCGCTTGTTGCAAGTGGGGGATCCTGTCTTGCAAAGACTTAATCTCTCCCATCTCCAGCCCTGGTGTTGCAGGAGGTATGGGATGAGAAAACTACTTGCATTTGCTCCGTGCTCTACAGCACATCCGTAAGCATCCAACCATCCTCCCTCCCCACCCAGACACTTCGGGGGTATGTCCAGCTGCTCCTGCATCCCCTGCCCTTCCCTAGCCACTGCCGGCAGCGTGACGGAGGGCCGCTCCGTCCCTAGCAGGGGCAAGGAGGACCTAGCAGAGGGCAACCAAGCTGGATTCCCTCGTTATTCACTGGTAACGCCTCCATCACATGTGGCAGCTCTGGCGCTGGCTGATGGCACAGCTGGAACATGACCAAGGCTGGTTCTTCATCCCATCTCCATCCACCTCTGCATCCCTGCCGCTTCCCTCTCCGTTTTCCTCCTCTCTTCCTCCACTCCTCATTTCTCTCCCTCTGCCTGCCTTCTCTCACCACCTCCTAACCTATTTTTCTCTCCTCTCCCCCCTCCCCACAATCCCTCTGTCCGCTCCCCCTCCCTCCTACTTAGGAGGAGATCAATGTACTGGGAATGCTGACTAGGGAATTAAATCCAGCCAGCCTGTCTCTTTGAGAGACCTCTCACTAATCAGCTTGGATGGCTTCCTATTTCCCCCCTCCACTCGACAAAGAACCTGCGATGAATTCCTCCATCCCCGGTTCTTGTCAGCCTGCACACAAGGAGGCAAATGTCTCTCTCATCTGCTCTGCATTTGGCTTTTCTTCTCCATTTCTGTATCAAGTAGGTTGGAGGCAATAGCAGGACTACCTTGTCTGCTTCTATTTTCTCGCTGAGCTGTGATCTCAACTGGAACGCGGTCCGCGAGCGAGTAATTCCTTCCCTTCAGCTGTGGGGTCCGTCTGTAGCACGTAGGGCTTCTGTGTTTCGCCACTTCTCAGTGCACAGCTGAGAAGCAGAATGGTGCAAATCGGGCTTTTCGCAGCCCCGTTTATCTTCCTCCGCATCTTTCAACCAAGGGGTTTTACAGGAATTACGCTCACGGACGCGGTGCCGTGCCTTTCCATGCTCGGGGCTGACCTCCGCCTCGCTCTGCGGGAAGGGATGCAGATGCAGGGCAGAGGCAGAGCTGAGCACGGAGACCCGACAGCTCAGCTCACGTAACCCCATCCCACAAAGCTCTCCAAAACCCACCCCCCAAACTGCAGCCGGTTCTAAAACCAGCTCAGATTTCCATCCTGCAGAGATTTCTGCTGCTCTGAAATCTGCTTGTTTGCCCCTGAACCAGCGCTGACAAGTCCCTCTGCCTTTTCCATCTATTTGTTTTCAGCGACTTCTGAAAAGGTTCGGTTGGGAAACGTTGAAATGTTTCTTTTTGACATTTCTGCTGCCTGGCGTTCTTGGACGGCAGTGTTTAACTTGGGCTTTTTGGGCTGAATTGAAACATCAGGTCAGGATTCAGTTCCTGCAATGCAGCATCAGGAGAAACATGGACATGCGGTGGGGGATTGAGAGGCCGAGCTGGAAACCTGGCCTGTGATCCAAAATATGTTCCCCTGGGCACGGCAGATGGATACGCACATTAATATTCAACTAAAAGAAAACTTCTGGCTTGCTTTGACAAAGCAAAACGTACAGATTTTGGCCACCCGTAGCCTGCTGCGAAGATCTCGCTAGAGTCCTCCGAGCAAAAAAAACGTGGGACACACACACGCACACCGAGTCCTCATAAAAATAATTAAAAACAAAAGTCAATTTTGTAGCACCTACGTGTTCCTTAAACAGGCAGTCCCATGAGCAGCAAAACTAATGAAGCCCGGCTGCCTATGGATCGGTGTCTCACGGCTCAATTCTCTGATGTCTAATGAGGTGCAAGCTCTGATCAAAGTTTTTCCCCACCACGGGGGAATTCCTAACAATACACTCATCCAGGGATCCTCCGAGGCTCTAGCAAAGGATGAGCTCACGCCGCTGCCTCTCCTCCCACTGGCTGGTTTCTCCCCTCCCAACCAAGCTGCCTTACACCAAACCCACTCCCTTTGGGCGCAATTTGGTTGAAAAATCTCAAAAGCGTCACAGACGGACTCGTGCAGAGCCCCACGGGAGCCGCTTCCCCAGAAATCTGGCTGCAAAGAGCTTGCCAGAGATTTTCCCACCTACGCTGTTGCCCGCGAGAGAAGCACTCGAGCCCAAAACATCGACGTTGCAGGCAGCGGGACAGACCCCTTCTAATCAAAACCCAGCATCTCACCGTGATTTGCATCACCCCCACTTCTCTCCTAGGAGCCAGGGGCAGTAGGAAAGCTGTAGAGCAGGACACCGAAAACAATTTGAGATGTGTGGGTGGAAAAGAGATAAGTCACACTGGAGAAGAGATGTTGGCGGCCTCCCCTCGGACCAAACAAGGAGCAGTAGGAACTCACCAGCTGCCGATTCTTTATTGTAACAGAGGAACGCAACCGATGCAGAAGTAATTTCCTTGCATGGCTGCCTACGCGGGATGCAAGTGAAGTGAACCAAACTGTACACCAACATGTGTACGACTACGCCTGTGCGCTTAAACATGCATGCAAACAAGCTCTGCTTCTCCAAAATCTCCCATAGGCTCATCTCTGCATCCAAATGAAGCAAATCAGTGTTTACCCGCATTTCTAGAGCTCACTGACAGCCAAAATACAAGATTTCTGCTTCTGAGGCCCTCCTAGGATTATCACATTTCTACCACCGGCTTTTTAATCAACCTTTTCAGTCACTGGCAAAGATGTTAGAGACGAGCGGGACCAAGCCGGGCAGGACGTACCGTACCTCCGTGAGTCCCCGCCGCGACCACGGGAGGTGGGTTCACGCAGCCCAGCTGAGCCTTTGCAAGCCCTCACAGGGCAGGAGGAACCTCAGCAGGACAAGGAGGACAGAAAGGGAGCGGAACCGGCGCCTTTGCCCAGCCATGGCCCTGCCTTTACCTTCCCAGCCCACAACGGTGTGAAGATGCAATTCCTTGCGTTGCCTTTCCCTCTGAATTCAGCTCACTCTGGCAACGTCGGGGCACTTGCTGTGGAGCGCCCTGGCACGACGTTCCCCGTGTATGGTTTATACCGAATACACCAAGCTGATCTGAGCACAAAATTCCTGGTGCCGCTGCATTTGCAACAGCGGCCGTGGCCAGAGGAGATCTATCACTCAGGAGATGGGATCACCTCGTTGCAGTCACGCCTAGCAAAGCCCTGACCAGCTCCGGAGCAAGGAGCAGTGACAAAGCAACCGTGCAACGTCACCCTTAAACCGATTCATGCCGTCTCTGTGGCCTGAGCACTTCCACACAGTGCTGCATTGCCCAGGTGGACGCAACTGCTCAGGTTTGGAGAGGGAACTGGCTGTATCTGCCCCTCGCTTGGGCAAAGCTAAATCCAGTTGAACCAGCACGGGTGAGACGCTTTGAGCCGCTTCTGGTGACGCAGGAACAAGCTGAGGAGCTCACCGCTGTGGGGCAACGGGATGTCTTTCGCTCAATGCAAACCAAGCCAATGAAACCCCAAAACCTCGACATCGGGGCAGGCTGGCAGGTCGGGGGGAAGCTGTCACTGCCAAGGCGCTGGCGCGCGATGGATGAAGGGATGCGCCAGCCTTTCCCCGCTCCAGCCAGAGCCGCGGATGCTGACGGCTGTCAGTGCCTGGCCAGAAGGACAGTTTGCTCCGCTCTGATAGGAGACGGATGCGCTCCCGCTCTTTAAGCTGGCAGCATCTGCTCATTTCCATCGCCGCGCCGCCTGGCTCTGTGCTGAGATTACGTGGCATCGGACCACAGCGACATGAGGTGCCCGACACTCGCGTGCCCTTACGAGACCCCCCTCTCACAGCCGATGCCCGCTCGGCAAGCCGAGGAGCGGCAAAGGAGGCATTAAGCGTTGTCACCTCGCCTGCCGGGCTTGGGAGACCTTTGAAACGGGCACTACGTTTGACCTTCATCCTCTTCTTAATTAACAGCGCGGGTATTAAATTGCAGCCTTTTATTCATGGACAGGTGTGCATCTTTGTCAGAGGTCCCTGCTTAAATCATCCGCCTCGTCTCCAATAACAACGTTAACGATGCTCAGAGCCGGCTCTGGACTGTAAAACATATTTCCCTGATGTTTGTTCAATAATTCCCTGAGAATTAAAAACATCTATTACCGGCTGCAGGATGCTAAGAGGCCCCTGGAGCAGAGACCGGGCTGTAACTCACTGGAGGGGCTCAGCTGATGCCGCAGATGCTGTTATCCGAGTACCAGGCTCTGGCACTCCGCGGCGTTTGATGTCGTACCAACTCGTGGGCACTGCAGGACAGTCAGCAGCACAGCACTGAGGGTTAGCAGCCATGCCCAAGTCCTGATGTGCTCCAGGATTGCTCCTGGGACACAGATCCTGGACACAGATGGGGCTTTGGGCAACCTGGGCTAGTGGAGGGTGTCCCTGCCCATGGCAGGGGGTTGGAACTGGATGGGCTTTGAGGTCCTTTCCAACCCAAACCAGTCTGGGATTCTGTGATTCTACGATCCCCAGTTGTTCCCTACTGTCCCGTTACCACCATCGCCGCTACAAGTGCCAGGACATTATCGCAAACCACCGGAGCCATATCCAAGCTCTGTTAGACAAAGCATCCCAAAATAGGGTCCCTGCTCCGCATCGTGGAAGAGGAGGGAGGAAGGCTGCTGAGGAAAAGCAAGCCTGGAAGGAGGGAGGATCGCTCCGTGCCACTCGGTGGCAGCGCGGGAACGGAGCCCAGGTGTCCCCAGCCACGTCCCAGGCAGCATCACCAGCCTGCTAAAAATACCTGTTTATCACCCAAACCTTAAGCCGTAAGAGCGCGGGAGAGAGCTGCCTCGATGCGGAGCGTGCCACAGGATAGTCCCTATCCCTGTCATGACTTCTGGCAGCTCAGAAATGTTGTTTCTGGAAAAATATTTATCCTGTTAATGAAGCAGAGGCAGCAGCGGAGGCCCCAGAAGGTCAGAGCGGTGCTCGTTGCAATCAGCTCCCTTCACAGCTCCCGCTGAATGGGGCTCTGATTGCAGATGCCAATCAGAGCACTCAATTTTGCCTGCCTATTTGGAAATTAAAACATAAAGGCATTTTCCCAGACACTGCATTTAAGGGTGGTTTATATAACATAATCTTGCGGGCAGAAAGCCAGATGGATTCGGAGGGTGGGATGCTGGAGTCGGGTGACTCGATGCAGATAGAAAATTCATCTTACACGTCGTAAAACACACGCTCTGGGGAGAGTTAGAGAAAAGGGGCTGGGGGCTGCTGTCTGTCGAAACCCCACCGCCCAGAGCCTGCAGGACACGGGGTTTTCATGCGGGTCCTATCTCTAGAGCACCTCAGGACTGAGCTGTTTCCAATGGCCGCAAGCCAAACTGCAGGCTGCAGTTTTGGTTCCGCTGCCTGTTATTTTTAATTATTATTGGTATTTCTGAGCATCTTTGCATCTCACCCAAACACTGAGACAGTTGGATGATCAGCAGGCAAGAAGAGAAATGAAAACAAACTAATCCAGTCCTGCAAAAGCTCAAATCGTAAAATGCACAACGCTCAACTGCTGCGGAGCGGCTGGACTCGTCCCGCAGTAAGCTCTCATGATTTCCATTTAAATCATCCGAATTAAAGAGCAGTTCAAGTTAGAGCATCTGCCTGAAGATTTTCATGCCTTCCCGTGCCCCCGCGAGCACAGCTGCTTGGATCGGAGGTGGAGGAGCTGGCTGCAACGTCGCCAGCCGAAGACTGATGGAAATTAGACCTAAGCTGGGAAGGAGCAGCTTGCACGTTCCCGAGCGCGGAGGGATGAGGTCTCGGCACCCTGAGCTGCGTCCCGAGGGGAGACGCAGGTGACGGCACACAGACGAGCCGAGTTTCACCGTGTCCAGGGTTTTGCAAGATTCAAAGAGGAGCCGAGCAGAGAAGCACGTGCGGGGTTGCTACCTGCTCAGGTGCGATTCAGAATATTAAATGGAGGAGCTGCAGAGCCGAAAAGGCAGCTTCAGCACGGCAATGCACTCATCCCCTCTGCTCCACGGGCTGGGGCGACGCGTGTCACCCCTTTCCCCGAGGCTGTTGCTTGTTCCTTGCGCGCTCAGAGGACGTGCTGGTGAGCAGGCACCGATCAAGTCACTTGGGACCTTTTCCCTCTGGCCAAGGTATGGTTTTTTGGTTGTTTTGGGTGTTGTTTTTTTTTTTAATGTTTTGCACTTTACACTTAAATCAGCAAAGACTTCCAGCCCTCTCTGTCCTGGGGAAGCGAGGAGCTGAATGCAAACTTCTCCCCGGGCTGGCAAAGCCAGCCAGGGAACCAGAGGCAGCTCTCTCCATCCCTCAGGGCGGCAGGGAGAGCGAAACGGCCCTGGGATTCCTCTGACATGGGGTATGGGATGCTCCAGCGCTCGGACAAGAGCCACCTTGTTGGGAGGAGAAACAATAGTGAATGGTCCGGGCAGCTCCCAGCCGGCACGAGCCCGTACGGCACGACGGGGACGTCATTTCCCACGTGCAACCCGCAGGGCCACGTCCAACCTGACCATCGTTTCCATCCCCCTGCCCGCAAACACGGAGGGCAACGAGGACGTAACGGAGGAAAGAAAAAGAATAACCAACAAGAAAAATAATCCTGCTTTTTCTAGATTAGTCCCTTTTCCCCATATAGCCTCCCAGCCCTGTGCGGGAGCTAATGTTAGCACGCCGGTTATGCAAGCACCTTATAGAAAGCTCCTATTTAAAGCTCTGCTTTGGTGACAGCACATGACACAGACATTTCAATCCCCGACGGGAACCATCCTGATGCGTTTCTGCTCATTCACTCCCTTCGCTCGCAACCCGCCAGAGTACACATCTGCTCCCAGATCTGCCCGCCGCATGGAAACACCGTTCTCGAGTGCCTTCATGCCTGTACTCCAGAAAAAGGCTTTAATTACAGGATAAGAGAGCCCACCAGATCTCTTAATTTAGCCTGTCTTTGTATTAATTAAAACACAAGGCATTTAAAGTAGGAAAGTGTTGGTGGGCAACTGAAAGCAAAGCCCCCGGCGGCGCTTTGGGAAGGTAAGCGATGCACAGGCAACTGCTTCCCGTGCTCCTTGCTTTCCGCCCCAGGGGCTGGGAAAAGGCAAGGTATAGCTCTAACCTCATTTGTTTTAAAAAAAAAAAAAAGAAAAAAAGAAAAAAAAAAAGAATAAGTCACATCATCGATACGTGGCTGCCAGTAGGGAGCAGCACGGCAGCTCTGTAAAACACTCCGGAGAGCGCAGGACAGCAGCGGAGAGGTGTCCCCATCTCCAGCGCATCCTGCCAGCAGCCCCACAGCCCCCCCAGCTCAGCAGTGGCCCTGAATCCCGCCACGTCCCGAGGCTGGCGTCCCCGGGAAAGCTGCATCTCGCCACGGGAAAGATGCTCAACCCACGAAGGCACCTGGCCCGGTTGAAGCTCAGCACCTTCCTTGCAGGCAGGTGAGACGGTCGGTGCAGGACAGCAGCTCTCACGTCGCACAAGGCTGGCTCTGAAACACGCCGCGACGGCTGCGTGCACCGACACAAAATGCTTGCACCGACACAAAATCCTTGCACGTGCTCTCGGTGGGGCTCAGGTATCTCTCAGCCAGTATTTGTGTGTGGGCACGGGAGCGTTTCTATCTATCCTGGGTACTTATCCAGCGAGCAAATATCCTCTGGCCTGAAGCAGTCTCTGTGTGTGCAGATACCAGCTAGACCTACCAGAAGAAGGAGGGGGGAAAAAAAGTATAAATCCAAACCCAAACCCAAAGCCTTCCTCCGGCATTCATCATTTTAATTAGCAGAGCTGTGCCTTGAATCTCAATGGGAGATTATACCATAAAGAGAGCCAGGCGGAATAGCACAAGTGTCTCCTCTCACTTCAGAAAGGAACAGAGCTATCTGTGAAATTATTAGTAATATTATGTGTCCCATTTACGGCTCCACACGCGCGTCCGGGGGGCTCACCCGGCACCAACAAGCAATCTAACGGCTGGGACGGTCTCAAGCCTACGGCAGCGCCTGTCCAGCCAGATGACATTTCCAGCACCAGCATCCTGCTAAATCGTTCAATCCCAGGGCTCGGTCCTTCATCCCTTTCCCCCTCTTCACCCACCCAGACGTCCCCCGGTTGTCACTCACTGTGCCCCTGGCACAGCAATATAAATGTTGGAGGCAAAGGAGGCTTCTAGAGCAATCAACCCCGCGGCGGAGTTGCCGAAACATCACGGACACGCACGCCGTGCATGCACCAGCCGTACAGATACACCAAGGAAATCAATAAATATATATGCACTAAGTCTTCTGTGCCCCAAACGTCCTCAGGTAATCATAAAAATCATGAGAGTACATAAACGCACGCTCCTTTTTCTTTGGCCTTTGACAGCAGCCGCCGTATTCTCTCTTATAAGGGTTAAAAACTTCCTCTCAGAATATTAAAGCCATGATTTCACATTAAGTAGTCCGGGAGCTGGGACTGCGCAGCCCTGACTGTATTCGCGCACCTCTCCGGAGCACGGAGCAATCCTAAGGGACCACTTCTCCTTGCCACCAGGGAGACAGAAAACAGGGTAGCGGCGAAACCAGCGCTCCCCGTAAATTGTTACGGCCCGGCCCATTGCCTGAAGAAATAGGTAGCAAGCAGCAAGCTCGAGAATCACCCCAATTTGTCTCCCCTAAAAGCCTCCTTGCTGTAATCTCATTTCTTTATTAAAGGCGCCTCGGCTTGCGGTAGGCTGTACGGAAACACTGCTCTGCCACCGTGACCGGGTTTAGAGCTCCTTCCCTATCATCGAGTGGAAGTTACTGGAGGAAAGAGCCTTGCGGTTATTGCTTTATGCTGAATTGGAGGCTACAAACGTGTTCGCCATCCCCTCCGTGTTCAGATAATAAAATAAAAATAAGGGAGCGCCAACTGGAAACTCAGCCTGGCGCCGAACCAAAACCCCCTTCCCGAGGTTAAAAATTAAACAGGCAACGTTCGAAGGAGTTGAAGCCTCTCCGCGCGTTTTCACACGCTTGCGTGGGTTTTCGGGAGCTTGGCTGGCACCTCGGGCAGAAGTGCCAACGCGCCTCGAGGCAGCCTGGTGCTCCGGCAGCATCCCGGACCGTGGGCTCCAGCATCTTTCCCTCTTTGCGAGGCGATGGGTGAAGCCACCTCCTCCGTAAAAACGCTCCAAACCTACGGGTGGAAATGCTAATAAGAGTTAGTTATGCTTATTAAAGCAATTCCCCGGCAGCCGACGCAAAGAGGACATAACAGGAAAGCCCGCTTTCGGAGATGACTAGCGCAATTTGTAGATCGTTATTGCTCGGATAAAATCAGATAACTTTAAAACAATTGGAAATGTTGAGTTTAGACCATCTCCCCTTGGGATATAATATATGCTTTAATGATGCCGCGTGTAAGTAACGCTAGAATTGCCAGCAGTGATACAGTCCCACCGCGGAGAACAGAGCCAGGATCTGTGACTTCCAAAAATAAACCCTCCCAAACCAAAGGCAAGGCATCGTCAGCCAGCGGCAGCGGCACTTTCATCCTCCCCGTGGGCAGAAAAAAGCCACCTCTGTCTCCTTCAGCCGCTCTTCTGGCAGCGCCTCGCTGGCACTCGGGGACTTTAAAAGATTTATGGGTGGGATGAGAGCCCAGCTGGAGATGTAAAAAGCCTCAGAGACCTCCCAGGGGGTGTGGGGGGGCTAAGGAAGAGGAAGAGTTTGACCCTAAATTGGGAATATATATATATATATATAAAAAAAAAAAAGCATCTCGTAACAGGGACCTCATCTCACTCCGACTCTTCCCGCTCCGCAGCCAAGCGCTCGCCACGAGCCTCCATCCTCTGCACCACCAACAAAAATCACATCCCCCGGACCCCAGCCAGGCTGGACCAGGCAAGACGACTTAAAAACCACCGCCCTCCGCCTCCGCGCACAGTCCCTCGCCCCGAGTAAATCTGTGGTGCCCAATATTCAGCCGCTGCAATGGCGATTAGGGAGGGCAGGTCGAGGCTGGGCGAGCCCGGAGCTATATAGGAATTATATAGGAGCCCGGAGCTATATAGGAATTATAAAAGGGAGGCTGCCCACCTGCCTTCCAAAGCACAGGCCTGCTAAACCGCAGGGAGGAGGGATGCTCAGACACTCGTGGACGATGGCAGTGGTTGTTCTTGCATCGTCTCATAAATATTTAACAGTAAGCACTTTGTAAAGAAGAATGTTATTAAGGCTGGTGTAGTCGGTGGCTCCAAATGCGGCCATACATCAGATGTTGCCGGTCTAGTATGCATAACCCTCTTAGAGCAGCCGGTGGCAAATCAGTTTCTTCGGGG
>VXBL01006006.1:2848-21282 GCA_013400195.1 Aramus guarauna | reverse complement strand
AAAAAAAGGGAAAACTAGAAAACACCAGTGGCACGGGCATGAGGGATGTACCACAACTGGGTTTGCAAAACATGGGAGGATGGCAGCTGGGCTGAGCTCTGAACAGACTAGGCAAGCCTTACTAGGATGGTGTCTTCTCTCTAAGCTCAGCGCTCTTTTGTGGCGTACAATATAGGGTTGCGATTATCTTCCACCACTCCTCCGATGCTTTGGTCGCCTACTAGACAAGAAACTCGTCAAGACATGGATGATCCCTTAGTTTTATTCAACAAGTAACACAGGGGGGTTTGACCTCAGATGGAGTCCTATCACACAGGCCATACCCCAAAAAGATAATAGTTTATGTTTAAAGAGAATTAGAGATTGCCATTGCACATGAAGAGACTGCGAGATGCACAACTCATGGCACCACATTTATGGGTTCCCACCAAAGCCATGGCAGAGACGTGGAGAACCACTGTAGGGATGGATGCAACCGCGTTGAGAAGAACAGGTCCCCGTGGCTCAGTACTGGGATGGGAGTTGGGGTATCCCAGCCTACGGGATCCAACTCCCAATGGAAACATGTTCCCCAAGAGGGGATGAAAACCAGGATTCTGGAGATCCATGCACATCTAACAGTGACCCACCATGCAACACCACCTCTGCTCGTTGGAGACCCACTGCCCCACCGCTCCAGGCGAGCCCTCCCCGAACACACCACCACCACGTCCACAACCATTTCCTTTAGACCTCGAGACATTTCACATCACCACTGCCATTTGAAGGGGTGAGAAAGGTCCTAATCTTTCAAAGGAATTCATCTTCAAAGCAATCTCGTCCCAGCTACACTGCAGACAAAATTTTGATTTATGAGTTGCGGCGACAGCTGAGCTCCTCTGATACGGGAGAGATGGGAAAGTGTTGGGTGGATGGAGTCAGCGCTAGGAGAAACCTCAACAGAAATAGGCACCCAGACCACAGCTGGAGCAAACGCCACGTTTTTGTCCGTGGGAAACTCCAACCTGCATTGTTTTCTTCATTAACCAGGAAAAGCAAGTTTCCCACCTCCCCAAAACAATAAAAAAAAAAAAAAAAGTTGACCTCAGCAATATACAATCTCATCAAAGGCTTTGTTTTCTTCTATAATACCCTTTCCTACTACAAATTGCAACATAGCCTACACGCAAAATGATCAACGGAACCAAGGGGATTTGGCTTCGTTGAAATAAAACATTTTGATGAAATTTTAAATGAGAAAACGGTGATGGCCCCACAAAATGATTTGATTTCGGTGAATCTGTATTTCCATTTTGAAAACTGATTCATTAGAAAATTTTTTTCAACCAGCTCTAATCAAAGTGCTTTAGGCAGTTTTGAAAATTTCAGTCTCGAGCTTCAAAACAATTTAATTTGTGTTGTAAAGCAGAGAAGTTTATGACACAGAGCTACAGCAAATGGAAGCACTTTTTGACTTTGCAAACACTTCAACTTTAAGAAATTAAATTAATCGCAATGTGGGAGAGTAATGTCAAAAGTTTCTTTCCTGAAGTACAGAAAGTATATTCAAACTCATCCAAAGGCAGACTTTATAAATATAATATAAGGTTGTCATCGTCACGCTTACAGCTTGCTTTTCACTAACACCATCTCCATTTAAAATTTCTTAGGGTCGTGAGCAAATGAAATAAAAGAGCGAGCTTGTTTCTGTTCGGGAAAACTCAAGTGATGGGATCATTATACGGAGCATCTCCAAAGGAAAAGAGGCGACGCACAGAAAGAAAGGATAGAGAAAAATAGAGGGTATATGGTAAAAATGGAAAGAGAATGAGAACATCACGGGAAATGCTCTTTCCAACAAGAGCCCCATTCACCCTCGCTTGTCTTTCCCTTCAGGGTTAGTTCTTGTTTCATTACAGATTAACACAGCATCTCTTCTCTCGAGTCTCACTTGCTGGAGATCACTACATCCATTTAAATGGATTTCAAAAGCCAGGATTGATCTATGCCAAGTTGTAATTTTGGAAGCTAGCATGATGGGTAATGCACTCCAGCCTTTGCCGAGAGCGAAGGAGGTGTGTGAATTGCTTCCTTGATATGATAAATTCATTAGATAAAGGAACCCGAGATAACAGGCGCGGTGCTTAGAGAGCATCTGGTGGCACGAAGCACAGATGCGCAGGAAAGGGGGTTGCGGCATGGCTCGCCGGGTTTACATCAGAGTAAAGAGCTGAACAAGAGAGAGTTGTGCAGGGGACTGAGAGGGAGCTCTGGGTCAAGCAGCCCTACTTTTTCCCCCCCGTCAGAAATAACCACGTAATACCATTCCGACGGCTACTTGAACCCGTGAACTCCATAGCGTGGGAAACATCTCGAAACACCGACCAGGCAGACTATGGGAAAAATGAAACATCATTCCCCCCAAGTCCAAAGGGACAGCAGACTTTGTCCAAAACGCTACTACACGAGGCAACTAGTAGAGACGTAAAAAAATATTGCCAGAAATCTGCTCTGCTGTCCAGGCTGGCTGCAGAGGAGCGGACAGTCGGCAGTGACACGGCTACGGGCTGTATAATCCCTGCTAACGCTCCAGCTCCTGCCACTTCCATCTGCAAGCACTGGGGACCCGTCAGCTCGCTGAGCCAGCCCTCTCCAGCCTTCGTTTAAATTCAGCTCCAATGCCACGGGGAAATGAGCACGGCAGGCTCCAAGTACCTGCTCCGGCACTTTTGCTCACAGAAAAACAGGAGGAAGAAATAGGAGGGTGCTTTGGCAGCCGTGTAAGGGAGACTAATAGACGCTGCAGGTCGGGGGGGGGGGAGCAAAGCGATGGAGAGCATCGGGGTTTTACAAAGCGGGAAACTGAAAAAGGGGTGGGATGCTCTCGTGGAGAAAGGAGGGAAGGAGCGAGGAAAGCCAGCAAGAGATAAGGCATGCTAAAAGCCCAAGGGTTCAGAGGGTCCAGCAGTGCCTTCAAGGGCATTGCAGAGATCCCGTGCAAAGGACAAGCTGCCGAGCACGGTCCTGCAGCAGACGGAAGCTCAGGGATCAGAGAGGAGCAGGTCGGGCTCGAGCTCTTCCAGAACCCCCCTGCCACAACGTCAGCCAGGAGCGCCTGCATCCACCCAGCCCTTTGCCGTCCGCAAAGCTGCTTTATCTCGAACAAGCCTAGCAGTGAGATTACTTAATCAATACAGCGAGACGCAGGGAGGTGGAATCCGGCACGAAGAGATTACCGTGGCGGCAGGAGAGCCGCTCGCAGCCACGGCGCTGGCAAAAGCCCTCCCGCGCCGGCGAGAGAGCTGCCAGATTGATTTTGATCTCATTCATCTGTTTCGGGGCCAGCCGGCAGCGTGGTGCTGCCTGTGGGCAAAGCGGCACGGGACCCCTTCCTCCAAACCCTCAAAGGGGAAATATTTTAGCTAGAGATGTTCTCCCACCCAGCGCACTAAAGGCACCGGAGAGCTGGAAACGTGGGTCCTGTATCTGGGCTATTTATTCATTTATCAGTCCTGCAGCTCGCTATTATTTGCATTTCGTGTAAGATAATGAGGATAGATGCACGTCGTTTACCCAGGGAAGAGTCTTTCCTGTGCTGCATTTGAGGCTGCATAAATTGAACGTCCCCTTTAGAGCACAGTGCAAGGGGATGGTGCTGCCCAGTGGTTCAGTAGATAAGTTAAATCCCCCCTTGGGTCCTCTCTACTGGCTCATGAGTAAAATAGGGATAATAAACAGATTTGAGGTTCCCCAGTGGAAAGCACTCCGTAATTGTTATTTGAGGGATCGGAGAACACACGGAGGGGTCTTCAGCAAAGCCTGCATGAGATACCACCAAGGAAGAGACAAGAAACCCGTCACCTACAGGCATCAACGCATTAACTCCCCTGAAGGAGCAGCTTTAGGGTATACAACCACCCATTTGCAATCAGAGCCAAGGTAGAGAGGCCACTTTCAGCTGCTGCTAGGGAAAAAAAAAAAAAAAAAAGAAAAAAGGACCCATTGCTGTCGATCTCCGCAGGTCCTCCACCGCCCGACACTGCACGCTGGCCTCCACCGAGCAAGGGTTCAGCTTCAAAGCAATTAAAATCCACGGATGTCAGGGGCTGCTCACAGCTCAGTTTAAACCAAGTGCACCGCGGTTTGGTCTACATCAATAAAGGAGAAATTTAAGCTAATGAGAAGTAAGTGTCCGGACAGGGCTTTACATCGATTTGGTTAAACCAGTGTAAGAGAGCAAGTGCACACGTGGACGTGTGCGTGGATAACTCCATTGCACCTTGGCAGTTTGTCCCCAAACCTTCCTTGGTTAATTCTGAAGGTTTTTCAGACCAAGCCACCAAACTTGCAACATTTGCTTTTGTTTTAAAGTAACGATGCTCACCCCAGTACTTCTAAACCCTCTGTGAAATAGTCACTGTTTTTCTTTTGTACAGAAAAGTTGGGAGATAAATTGCAGATGATTCAGTAAATAACTCAGCCTATGACCTTGATGCTTATTGATTCCTCAAGCTGTTTATCTTTCTTGTGTGCTCCCCAGCAAAAACAATTATCACTTAATTATAAAGCAGCTTGGCTTGAGGGAACCGCCAATTGGCTGGCAAAGCTTTGCAACGGGGTGAGTTCATCCGTGTGCACCACGCAGCCCCGACCAAAGCGACTGCTTAAGATTCAGAGCCACAAACTTCATTATTTTCTTCCTAGCTCGTGTGTTTCCCCTCGTTTTAAAATCACTTAAGGATGTTTAGCCAATCCGGGCGTCTGACTGCCCGAACGCTTGCGAGGGATGGGATCGAAACAGCAGGTGTCAACGTTAGAAAAGGGGAAAAAAAAAAAAAGGAGAACTGCGATGATAAAAAGAAGCACAAAGAAAGGCTATTGGTCCTGGAATTAAAGTACCTGGACGGTTCTCTCCTTCAGTGACCTTGGAAGAGGCATTTTCTCCATCTCCGTTGCCTCCCCCTTTTTCTCTATGCAGAGCTGCGGCCAGCCCGCGTGCAAAATCCGGCACAAAGTATCGGTCTTGCTCTCGACCGAAGTTTCGCAATGCCGCCGCGATGCGAATAACTGACAGCGCTTGGCGCTTCTGCAGCCATGCATGCTTTTGCGAAGCACTTAGTGACATCCATTAGCACGGGAGAAAGGGAATTATCATTTCCACCCCAAGGCAGGAGGAAGGAAAGGTACCTCCCCCTTGGCTAGAAATCAAAGATTTGCAATTTTTAAACACCTTTGGGCTGTGCCACCCTCCAGGGAGAGAAGCTTGCAGAGGTTATCAGGAGACCTGCCTGGCTCAGGGTCTCAATTTTGGGACAGATTCCCCAAAGCCATTTGGTGGGACTTCTACCTGTACGACTGACGGAGCTAATCCTCCCCCTGTACAGCAGAGAGGGCAGCAGGACATCTCCCCTGCAGCTCCGAGGGCTTTGTGGATGCCTTTGCAGTACGCTGTCACTCCACAGGGCATCACGCCGGTTTTATTTCATCGAAGACACACTGGGACACGCTGCTGGGCATCCTCAAACCTGCCTTCCACCCTCCGCGAAACCTAAACGCCAGCCAACACGATTAGGGGACTCCCGGACACTGATGCAATCAGACGCTGCAGATTGAGGCATCCAACGCAATGAAGAGCAGCAGCAGCCAAAACCACTAAACAGAGAAAATATTATTACACGCTGTAAAGAAATAAGAGATGGGGAATACATCCCAGGGCCGGAGCCGCGCGGGGACGTCAAGCCTCTGTCCCTGCTTTGCAAGCAGGTAGCAGAGGCAAAAGCCACACGATGGCACTGCGTTTTCCAGAGCCCTCTGATTTCGGTGGGTTTTGCAGCAGCGCCTGGCCGTGCGAGACGCAACGCAGCATTTGCCTTTGCGATAGCAAGAGGGATGGCTGCTTCGCTTCTCGGAGTTGGTATAAGGAGTGAGCTGCAAGGACGGCACGGCACGACGCTCCCGAAACGTTAATGTTAAACCAAACGACAGCCGTTCCCAGGCTCTGCCTCTGGGAACAGCTAGAAGGAAAAAGCTTGGGGTTTGCAGGGAAGTTGTAAAGACCGCACGAATCACTGTGGGCATCCGTGCCCGAGTGCTGGAAAACGCTCGAGCCGGGGTCACCGCTCGGCAGCTCCAACGATCACGGCTCCGGCAGCCTCGGCGGAGCAGCGCAGGGCCGTCTCTCCAACAGCATCATTTAAAGTCCGTCTCGGTCCAGGGCAGAGGTGCTCTCCGTCACACCGCGGGCAGGAGGGAGCTCCGCGGCAGGACACCGAGCGCTCGGCGTGCCTGCGGCAGCCTGGTCGGGTTATCATCTCTCGACTCAAATAAAAGGAGACTTTGGTGTCCTCTGAGAGCTTTTATGCCATTAAGGAGCTCCCAGTAAAACTCAGGACCTGGATCCCGCTTGCCTGCAGTTCCCAGGCTGTTGGTTTTAATTAATTCCTGCCTTCCAACCAGCGTCACACGGACTGCAAACAGATCAGACCGCAGCTTTGTACAAAGCTCGTTACCGCTCTTCTTCACGAGTAGAGCTGCCCATACTTCCCCCTACTCCCTTCATTCACCAGGTATCAGAACAAAGTATTCCTACACCATTTTGTTGGGGTTTCTGTTTTTCCTTTTAAAGCAGCTTAGGGAGCGAGGAAAAGCAACACCTTCCCTCCAACTCCTCTTTCCTCCCCATCACGCTTGCGTGCAGCCAACCTGCCTTGTACCGATCACACCCAGGACAGAGGCGCGCATCTTTCCAAAGGAAAGTACGAGTATCCTCTGCATCTGCTCATCAGCTGTTAAACCACGTGGCGGGAGGATATTCCACATCCTTGTGTTTCCGCAGGCAGGGAAGCCGATCCAGCCTTGGGAATAACAAAGTTTTATAGCCCCGTATTTCACAGGGAGCAGCCATGAGCAATCCAGTATATACGGTACCCTTGCAGGAGGGGATTGTCACATTAAAAAAAACCTCTAAATGCTTAAAAGGGTTTTCGTTTAGACTCTCCTACCGCGAAGTGTCTTCAAGGGCCCCAGATTTATTATTTCATCAGAAGATCAGAGAGGGGAAGTTTGTAGAAGATCAAACAAATACGAATACATTAGAAGAGACAGTAGGAGAGGCTGGAGAAATTGTCGGATTAAATAAAGTGGCATCAGAATCAGCACCGACCAGGCGGGTTGTTTTCCCTCGCAGCTCCCACCCTGCGGACCCCCCAAAACCGACCAGGGAGAGACCAGCAGGGTGCTGGGGTGGGCAATAAAGCCCCCCCGTGCCAGCAGGACCCACCTCCCTTCTCCAGATCTGCTTGCTCCTTCCAGCCCTTTCCCCATCACATCAGGTCCGGCAGCTCTAGGATTCGAGGGAATCAGTGGGTTGGGATTCGGGGTTTGGTTTTTTGGTTGGTTGGTTGGTTTTTGCAAGAGAAGATCTGGCATGACACGGCCAACGCCAAGTCCTGGAGCATTAGCCAGGATCTGTGGATGCGGTGAGAAAAGCGCCAGAAGACAGGAAAGCATCTTCCTCTTGTCATACGTGACCGGGTAGAAGAAAACCGTCAGAGACGAGGCTGGGAAGCCTCTGAATTTCACTACAGATCCACCGTAGGTATCAAAGATGGCTAAAAACAAGCAAGGCTGCAATGTTTCAAGACGTTTCTGGCACCCCGTTATGCTACCAGTTAATAAAGGTGGATTTTACGGCAGCAGAGGCGAGTACACTTCCTACTGAATTTTGCTGTGGAGCAAAGGTTTGGAAAATGCCCCGAGGCAGGTGATGCAAGGGGAAGAAGATGGATCTTCTGGAAAATGCCTTGAGATGGGCTTCAATTTGCTTCCTGGCTCTGCTGCAGAATCCCTCGGTTACTTCTCTCTCCGTGCCTCAGTTTCCCCATGACGAAAGCAAGCCTCATCACCTTAATTTTCCCACATTTCCCAGGATGGGGAAATAGCTTTTCAAACCCATCTGCGCCAAGCACCAGTACAGCCCCCTTAAACATCAGCGGGTGCTTTTGGCCCGTTAAAACCCGGGGTTTGCTGCAGAAAACAGCAGTTATCCTTACAATACGCCGGAGATTCGACTCAGGCCCGTGCTGTCGGGTTTAGAAATATCGTGCCGTGCCTTTTTCAACATTTGTGAGTTGAGACACGTCAGCCTTTCTGTTGCCTTGCTCCCCTCCCCAGCCCCGTAGCAGCTGAGCAGGCTTCGGAGCCTTCTGTTCCCATCCCACCCCCAGCACCTCTCGGCTCCTCTGCAGCTGTCAGCTCGCACGGCTTCATCTTGGGAGATCAGTGGGCGGACGTGAATATACACCAAATATATATAGAAACGTGCACAGGAGGGCCTTGCTTCTGCTCACACGTCTCGTGGGAGCAGGTCGGGGAAACGGGTTGCCAGCGCATCTCTTCCCTTAAATCCTCATTCACAAGGAGGAACGTCACACCTCCGAGGTCAAGCCAGGCTCAGTTTTAATTCATTAAGCTAACTTCAGTGCTGGCTGAGTCTGCAGTCTCGGAGAAAACTGCCACTTTATTGGGTTAGACACGGGAAAGCTTTGCTTGCTGCTACCGGGGCGGTTGTCACCAGGATTTGGGTTCCCACCAGCACTCCTCTGCTAACCTGGGCATCACCCAAGGGTCAATGCAAGAGCCACAACGCTGACCGCCACCGAGTCTCTGCGTGTTGGTTCACCCCCAGGAGCAGCTTTCTGTCCTCTCTACCACCAACCACAAGACACCCAAGACAAGCCAGCAGCTTCCCCCTCGCGCAGACCCTTTAAATAACGAGGCAAGACAGCCTGCAACATCCCTGGGCAGGTTTGTGAGGCACGGGACATGGCCGGAGCATTTCCTTGGCTGCTCCGCAGGGTAATGGAGATCCTTGGGGCAGGAGGCGGGGAGGTGCCATCTCACCGAAATACCAAATATCTTCAGGTGACCTCGACCCCCAGACTCACTGCTGCCACGGAGGAAAAAGGCAAGGAAGAAGGAGGGGAGGAAAAAAAAAAAATGTTTTCACTCCTGGCAGCTCGGCAGAGACAGCACCTGCTTCTGCCCGCTCCAGACTCAGCAAAACTCAGCTTTCATCACTTGATAGTGTACATGGCGAGCCCACGCAGACACACAAAAATCAATGCGCATCGATCCCTAAGCCAGGAATTCATAAACTCCTTTAAAGGTCAAGGATTGATTTTTCACTTTCTGTAAAAAGAAGAGACTCCTGCCATCATCCTCCTGCCCCCATCAACCCACTCGTCCCGTGCTCCCCTCTCCCGCAGCACCGCGCCGGCATCCCGGCAGGTATTTGCAAAGCTGGTACGCCTTCCTCCGTGCGCTATGTACGCAGTCGTCACGTAAAAACGTAAGTGGCACATATATAAACGCACCGTGTGGTTGGTACAGGCGCTCAGAGCAATGCATGGGGTCCGTTTAACTCCTCGCTTGCTGCAGGTCCAGCCTTGGGGAAGGCTGAACCTGTGCAAACAGCCCTCCAGGCTGGCAGGGAGCAGCGTCCCTTCCATGATGCCCGTGGCCTCGCCAAGCGGGGTCTGATTTATTAATTTATAACTGGCTATTGTACCTCTGTAGACCCACAGGGTCCTAAAATCACGTCATCCAGCATCCTTCAGCAGCTCCGCGCTTCGGAGGACAGCGACAACCACCTCCTCTCCAAACGCGTGCATCCAGCCTCACCACGCCAGGGGCTGACGGACATCCCCGACTTGTCAGCGAGGGGTGCGAGCAGCCCTCCCCAAACCAACCACTCGCCTCCCCCGCCCCTCGGCTCCCCTCCAAAAGCAGCAGCCAGCAGTGACAGCTAATTGCTGCAAAATAGCTAGTCTCCATTTCAGGGTGCTGCTTTCTTTTGCTTTAGTAGCTGGCAAATCCATCCTCCGAGGAATTATAATAACCCTGCCCTGGCCCCGTTCCCTGGATTTCTGGCCCCTTTCCCTGGCACACCTCCTCGTCGGGCTGGAAGTCCCTCCATCCATCTCTGCCCAAAGCCCCTTCTCTCCCTCCTCGCACGCCTGCCCGCCTTCCACCCAATTTTCACACGCGCGGCACACCATCGCCTCTAAACATCAGCACTTTGCACAGAAATCCCTCGCTCCTTTAGGTCCCAAGTAGCTAATTGCAGAAGTAGCGATGTTGTACAAGCCTTTTCCATCATCCCCAGCCCTACATAAGCCTGGGTCCACCTCTGCAACGCGTATCTATATTCACTGCTTGCTCCTATCTGCAGCTCCCGCTCCATCCAGATACAGGACGCAAAGCTTCAAAACACAGAAAGCTTTTCCCCGGCCGCGCCACAACTTATTGCTGTTTGGAAAAATTTAAACGGCGCTGGATTGAATTCATTTCTCCGCGGTTCCTCGATGGAAGCTCAGCGGAAGGGAAGGTCGGAAGCGCAGAACCGTAGTGGGTGCAGGCGGTGACGGCGTGCAGAGGAGCGGCCGTGGAGGGGCTGATCCGCGCCTTGGCACGTCGGCGAGGCTTTACGTTTAATTTAGCAAGCGTTAAGGCAGCCCTAGAAACCATGGCTGCGGTTCGAAGTAAAGGGCACCTGTTGCAGGAGGCAGTTTCTCCTTCTTTGCAAAGCTCAGGGAGGCAGCGGCTGTTTCGGATGCTTGGCTGCAAAGTGCATGTTTCATTGCTAGAAAAGGGTCATTTAAATGGTTCTTTGCAGCAAATAAAGGGTTCAGCGTAACAGCTCCGGGATTCCCTGAAAACCTCCTACTGAAACATTTCATCCCCCAAGGGAAGCTTAGAGGAGCTTGCGGGAAAACCTCAAGAAAACTCACAAACTACTCCTTTTTATAGCAAAAAAAAATAAAAAAAAAAAAATCCTTATTTCAGTAAAAAGCACAAATGCCACTTTCTGGCCAGCGGCACCGAGCTCTGTCAGTCCTTGGCTGGTGCTTTCTGTGCCGGCTTGGCTCTCTCCTTCCACGTCCCTCCAAACACGCTCGGTGCCACGGCATCGCATCTGCGCCCGGGCTCCCTGCGCCGCGGGGAGGAGGCAGATTATTCCGTTATAGGGAATGGAAGCGACTGTCGGTTCTCCTCCGCGTCGCAAGGGATTTTCGATGCAGGAGGATGCTCAAAAAAAAAAAAAAAAACAAAAAACAAAAAGAGGGGAGAGTAACCACCCCTAATGAGCGTAATTAGAATTCTGCACCCGCTGCTCATGAGAAAAAGCAGCTCCTCTAAGGGTAAGGGGGCCAGGATTTGGTATGCTGCTTTGTGGCCGTTGCAGACGCGGCCCCAGATCCGAAATACCGACGCATTCAGAGGGGAAAGATGGCAGGAGACCATTTTGGGCCCGTAGCACAAAAGAGAGATTCAGGGCGACCGCAGGCCTCGTGCCAGCTGCTCGATGACATTCCCAACGCCACTGGAAAGGGGGAAGGGAATAACACCAAGTCACTAAAGCCAACTTACAAGAGGGGATTATGTTCAAAAAGCCTCCCCGAGCTTTACGATGCTGCTGGAACAGCACGGCTCGACGGGGAGAGAGGAGAAAGCTCCCCGGACACGAGTGATGCTGTGGAGGACGGACAGCCGCGGGATTGCCTGCTCCAGCAAAAAACCAGCTCGGTTCCCAGCTCTGGCACATCTTTCCACGCAACCTTGGGCAAGGCATTTAATTTTTCTCTGCCTCATTTTCCTGGTGCTTGCCTCGGAGAACTTTGGGCTAAGACTTTGTCTTACAAGGGGTTTGGCTACACTCGAATGCTTACTTTAAATTCAGTAATTGCCAATTAAATCAACATGCTTAGCATACTTTCATGGACTGTGCTTTTTTTCCAGCTAAACATGTTCACCTTAATTAAAGGAGTCTGCAAGTCATTGCAAAGCCATCATGTCCTGCCAGTTCAGTCTTATCGTTTAAGCATTTGTATGCCCACAAAACCAATTTCGTATGACTGGCACTAAGGGATGGGACCTTCTATTCATTAGGGGCTTCAAAGTGCCACTAGGCAAGAAAATTAAACCCGGTTCAGATGGGAGAAGAAGGATGTTTGAAAAAGGCGAGTATTTGCAGGAAAGGGAGTAGACTGTCTTAAAAAGCATTTCTAGACGATATAACATAGGGGACCTATTCTGAGGCAAAAGGGCAAGGTCTGGGCAAAGCTGGCCGCAGAGGTTAGATTTGCAAATCTAGCAAGCTTTTCTGCTTTTTACCAGAAGGATGCGATTGTTGTATTTACGGTTTATGAGGCGGTTGGCGTGTTTGGGTCACGATGCTCTTGCCCCTGCTCCCTAAATAAAAATAAGAAGGGGAACCACCGGAGGGAACGTAGTCTAGAGAGTAATTTCCGATCATAAACTCTTTTGCCACATTGAAGGACTCAAGTCAGGCAGCAGAAGAGGATAAGGGTGACTAAGCAAGAGATTTATCTGCTCTTCCAAGAAAAAAAAAAAAAAAACCAGCTCTCACCAGCTGACCGGAGCCAAGGCAGGGAACACCTCGTGCAAGCCTCACGCCTGCAACCCACGCTGCGCAAGGTTCATGCCTTGGGAGCGCGGACCCAGAAACGTGCCCCTCGTTACAAACGATGCAGTCACCTTTAATCTCACAAGTCACTGCAAAAAAACGGCTGGCAGCGAGCCGGGAGAGCCCAACCAGCCAGACCAGCGATGGAAAAGCAGTGACAGAGAAGAGGGGGTTTGGCTACGTGGGAAGGACGGGTGGCTTGTTACTTTGGGGGATTTTAGGGGAGGAAAGGAGGAGATGCAAGAGGGGGAAGAAATAAAGCATCCTGCAGAGGAGCCAGCTGGGGACCTGGGGGTGTATCAGCCAGGCACCGCACGAAAGAAACACCCAGCACGTGCACCTCCATCCCGGCCCTCTCCAGTCCGTCCTGCCAGGCACTTGCACGAGTTAACAGCAACGGCGGCAAGCTGCAGCCCCACAGCACCCCTGGGAGCAGCTCGACCCGATCCTGCCTGCCCCAAAATCTTCCTCTCCAAGCTTGGATCGCTCAGCCCCCTTGCAGTAGGGCTGCTGGAGTCTTTTAAGGTAAAACCACCCAAATTTTGCAAGAAAGCACAGAGTAATTTTCTTCTTTTTTTTTTTTTCTTCCCCCCCTAAAAGAGGATTTGTTTCAGAAAAGCTGTCAAAAATGTTTAATTGATGAAAAGCTGGATTTTCAAGGAAAGACATGTTTCAGAAGTGACACTGATAGCCATGTGAGTAGAAAGTCTGGGGTTGAGTGTGAGGAGTGGGTGGGAGTGCAGGGGAAGAATACATTAGAGTTGCAAATGCAAAATGAAACAAAGCTCTCAGCATTTTGAAATCTTTGCTAAAAGGGATTTTTTTTACTTTTTGACCTGATCAGCAATTCACACGGTGCCATTTGGTCTCCGAGCCGAAATGCAAGGACCGGTCGAGATCAGCAATGACCACCTTGTCCCTTAAACACCATTTTTATGGTCACAGGGAAGGGGAAGGAGACCCGACATTTCCCTAACACCACAGAGGGGTCAGGGCTGGAAAAATAATCCTGGCAGAGACCTGGATTTCAGCCGTCCCGTGCTCTGAGCACTGACAAAGCTCATGCCACTCGTTGCCGAGAGGTTTGAAGATGGATTTCTTGCTCCTGCGCCAGCTGACGCAACACATTATATACGTTACTAGTATTTTACCGTCTATTTTGAACAGGAGGTGCTCATTTAAAGAAATCTAGAGGGATGCGGGATGGTGTCTGTATGATGTATTACTGCTCCACCATTGGCAAGAGCTAGCAGCCAGACGTGGCAGGATACCGAATCCTGCAAACGGGTACCAGGAGAGCTGAACTCCAGTGCTTTGATATCATAAAACTGAAGTTAAAATGAGGAAAGGAACGCAACAAGGAAACTAAAGGATCGAAATATTCCCTAGTATTTTCAGAGAAAAACTTTTTTACCCCCGTGGCTTATAAATCATGCAGCAAAACTACAAAGCTAGAGATTTCCGTGTTTGACTAATGTTGCTGTGCTTTCCTTGGAGAGGAACAGTTTGACCTCAGGATGTCAGCATTAAATAAGACAAAAAAACCAATCGACAACGTTCTCCTTTTTTAATCAGAACCGTCGTCTCAGTGTTTCACCCGTTTCGGAGTGCCTCATCTCCGCAGCCGCCTCTCTCCGGGGAGCCCGTTTGCTGTAGGACACCCCTAAACTTCTGGGAGCAGTCGCAAACGCTGCTCGGGCAGCTCCCCCCACGCTAAGGTGCGATCCCCAAGGCTCGGACTCCCCTCCACAAATTCACGAAGCAGTGTTTGAAGCCAAAGCGTGACCCCAGGATGGAGAGCAACGCCTAGGTGCTGGGGTCACAGCATTTTTTTGATGCTTTGGCATGGGATGGGCCACCAGTTCCAGCGGCTGTGGCCATGAGATGTTTCGGGGGGGACCGGACATGCCGGCTACCTCTCGCAGAGCGGTGGCATCCCAGCACCAAGAGCCAGGGCCCAAGGGTGGGAATTTGCAGGTGGGTGCTCGGCCAGCTCCGGTTGGGACCTGAGCAGCCCTTCTCGGGAGGAAAACATCAGGTCTGCTTAGTAAGACGTAGCAAAAGACTCACAGAGCTGTCGATAACTCATCAGGCTCTGCGCAATAAACGTGCCCAGACAACTCTGCCAAGGCACCGCAGTCCCCACGCTCCGCGTGTCCAGGTCCTTTCTTGTTAGGGAGATGCCGAGCAGCCGAACGGGTGCGTGATACAGGAGGGGACAAAAATAGAGATGCCCTTCAGCTTTACGTGGCAAAACAGCCATCCAAAGCTGGCTCCTGGGCAAGCAAAGCCTTCAGTGTCACCGACATGGTGACCTTGAGAGAGTCAAGGCGGGTTCTTGTCTAGAAAACAGCTGGAAAACAACTGGAACAGCGATGGACTCAATGTTTGCAGCTGAAGGAAAGGGTTAAGCTATTCCTTAAGAGCCAGTGGTTCTTCACGGTGAAAGAAAGCTTCAAAACGATGCCTAGGGACCCTGCATCACGCAGGTCTAACTCTAAAATCAGTCTAAAAGATTCTCCAATAACATGTGCAAAATAAGATTATTCCTATTTCAGCACTTTCCCATCAATTTTCCCATACAGCGAAGACATCCAGGATGTTTGGCCTCCTGATAAAACTCAAAAGAACAAGCAACCAATAGAACGGGTCAATTAAAAACATGTATGTGTGTTTTCAGGGCTGAAAACACGACCAGAACAGTTGAACCAGCTGAAATACCCTGCTTTCAGATGGCTTTTTTCCTTCACCACCTCAAAAAAAAAAAAAAATCTGTATAGCTGGCTTTATAGAAAATACACACCCATTTGAGGACACTTTGCCTCTTTTTTTAAAATTTCTTTTTTCCTGACTGAAAACACATGCCGAGTAGACTGTTTGGGTCAGCACAAAACCACATTTGGGGGTAGATAAACTAGTTGCTGCCATCAATCCGCCCAAAATGGAGAGTTAAACTCCTAGATGCTGCAAACTGGCCCAAAATTACCGCACGGACTCAGAGACCATTTGGTCTGAGTGAGAAACTAAAGGTTATTTACCCGGAATAACACAAGGGGACGGCCGGGCAACCTGGCTGATGCTCCAGCACAGACTCTGCAGGTTTGAAGAGGAGCCTGATTTGGGTGGGTGTTTTGAGCTTAGGGATGGACCCTGCGGTCAGGTAACACGGCAAGGAACAGCTTGGATGGTTGTAATGGAGAAGCAAAGACTTTTAGGAGCTCCTTCAAGGAGAAGGGATTGGCTTCTCCCCACCCTTTGGGAGATGGACCCGGCCCCAGGAGGACAACAAGAACCACTCTTCTCTCCAAGCAATGCCTCGGCCTCTGTGCTTATTTTGGATAGAAGAAACCCCAACCCTCCCGAACGACCCTTGAAAGCAGGTGCTGAATCAGACGAGGCTGGGAAGAAAATATCATCGCTTTGAAAGGAAAAGGGAGCGAACACGAGAGCAGCTCCGGCCGCTTGCTGCAAGTTGTTCAGCTTAGGTCTTTTCTCCCCCCGTTCATGAAAATTACGGGGGGAGGGGAGCAGAAATTACATAAAACGGTTTCATCAAGGCTAAGCTGCTGTTGGAATAATTTCATGTTTAGCAAACTGCAGCCAAAAGTGATTGGCAATTTTCAAAAAAAACAACTCTTCAGCGTCTCAAAAGGACCAACCTCCAGGCAGGGCTGGGCACTTTCCTTCTGAAAACTGCGTCCATAAAACGAAGAGAAAAAGTCACCGAAGCACTTTTGAACTTCTCAGCCTCTGATTAACTGCAATTCATTATTTCTGAGCTCAGCCTGGTCAGCCGAGGCATGTGGGATCAATTCTGCTTCCTGATATTTTTTTTTTAGATGGCCAGTGAGAAAAATCTCCAGCGAAGACACGTACGCGGCGGTCTCACAACGGCTGGCCCTTTGGAGATGAGCCAAACGGTGGGGCAAGGAGAAGCAAAAAAAACCCCGAGCCCGACACAAAGCCTGCTGTTGGGTTTGGTGCCTTCTAATCTAGCGGAGCAGCTAGATGCTTTAATCGAAATCAAGCCGGCCAGATTGGAAAGGAGGGAGCAAAACCTCGACAAAATAAATTCTCTGCGAGACACAGCTTGCCAGTATATCTGCTTCGTGACACCTCCCGTAAACTCCAGAAATGCAAATTGCATCGAGCACAGTCCCACCTCTGCGAAGAGCACCGAAAGGCGAGCGAGCAGGATGGCACCGGGCAGCCACGCAGAATTCAAATGAGGCTTTGCAGGCACCGTTGCTGCAGCGTTTGTCGATGGCCGGGATGGACAAACAGACCGGGCAGCCTTGCACGCCCCGTTTGCACGGGACCGCGTTCGTGACGCTCTGCAGGGTGGCAAAGGTTTGCACGGATGCTGTGGCTAATGCCAGGTTGAGGCACGTGAAATCGTGCAATGCAGGAGGGACAGCAAGGTGGGGATCGTCTGCAGGGGACCGCACAGCACCTCCTTAGGGTCACACAGAAAAAAAAAACCAAACCCTGCCGACTTGGAGGAGAATAGCAATTTTGGAGCAGCTACTACAACACTGTGACCCTCAAGCGGCCCTTCCCATCGCCAAGGCTCAGCTCCCCCCCGAGCAAGGACCGGGGCAATGCTCACCCAGAGAGGGGTTCCTGGGTCCGTCTTTGCACCCTCCAGGCTCCTGGAGAGCCCGAGGCACAGGGACACGCTCCTCCCGCTTCCTAAGGACGCAGCTCAAGCTAATCGCACCACAAACCACCCCCCCATACCCGTTTCCCCCTCATCCCAGCTAACGACATCCAGCCCCAGCAGATCTCCTTAGTCCCCCCATCCTTCGTCACGCCGCGGGAGCACCGGGCAGTACCCCCACACACAATAAAACCCCCGAGAGCTCCTGCCCAGCCCAGCAAACCCCAGCACCGCCTCGCTAAAACCCTCGCCTGCCTCCCCGTTGCCGGCCACGGCTGCATTTCCACGCCATCGCGTGCCCATCAAGCCATGGCGGAGCACAGGAGACCGAGAAAGCGTTAAATATTGCAGCAGCGTAGACCTAGGTGGGAACCCAACCATAGACCCTCCATCGCTCCCGCGCCGGCCCCAAGGAGACCGAGAACTGACTGAATGACTCCGGCAATTAACTTACTTAGTCTCTAACCCAGTTCCTTTTAAGGTAAATTTGCTCGCGTTAATGGAAAAGGGTATTTTGGTTTTCCATCACCTGCCAAGTCATTTAAAAAATTGTTTTCCCCCTTCTCCCCTCTGCATTCACGACTTAATTGCAACAGCTCTTTGACAGCAGATAGGTTCCAGTGGGCTGCCACTCCAGATGTCAGGAACATGTTAGCAGGAAAGGGCCCCGTAGGATATTTATGGCTTTAATTCCTCGGTAGAGGGTTTTGTTCTGTCATGCGGTGACACACGAATTGCTACTCATTTGATCCTGTATTTCCACATCAGTGACACTTTATGAAGGGCTCCTGGCTTCTCTTTACTGTCTCCAAAGTTATCGGTCCCTCCTCCGCCAGCACTGCCCTGGATAAGCCGGGCAGCGAGGGCGGCTGGAAGTGCCAAAGGGCTGTTGAGCAGCAGGGCTCCCTCCTGCACGGTGCTGGCAGAGGATGAGGGAGCTGCAGACTTGCAAATAAAAAAAAAAAGGAAAAAAAAAAAAAGACCATGGAGGTGCCTGGAGAGAAGCAGCAAGGGTCATTTAGCTCCTTTTCTCCATCCCTCTATCTGCAAAGCGGACGCATTTGCTGTGACCCCCTTGGTCAAGCAGCCGCGAGGCTTTCCCGGAGGAGAAGATCCCTTGTCTCATTCTGCACCAGCACCCAGAAGTCTCAGGTCTGGGCTCCACAACCCTGCACGAGCAGAAGACGCCAGGGTCTGCCCCGCAGAACTGCACCTGCAGCTCCGGTAACACATTGCATGGCCCCGAACGGACCTCAGACAGATGCAGGATCTGTCCCTGCATCCAAAAAATTAAAAAAAAAAAAAAAA
>VXBL01006005.1:0-66094 GCA_013400195.1 Aramus guarauna | reverse complement strand
CGGGGGGGGGGGAAGGAATAATCTGTTTGTGGGTTGCATTCCTGCAATAATAAAGTCATGACTCACTGAATGACTGACAAAGTTATAAATTAAATGGTGATTTAGTGAGTTATCTCACACCTACCTTGGAATGCAGTCAGGAGGAAGAATGTTTTTAAAGGGACGAAAAAATAGCCATTGCATGACTAGAACTAATGGGGAATTAAGTCACAGTAAACATTCGTGGTAAACTCTACTAAGTTTTGGTATGATCTCGTATACAATATCACATTCACTCAGGAGTATGTGCAGGGTAGGACTGTTCCGAAATTCCTCTTATCACAGCAAGGATTAGTTCTCTCACTTTACAAAGCAAAATTTATTCTGCAAGGCTAAAATGCAGTTGAATTCAAGTTCATGCACGAATTCTGCTGTGCTGGAGACGACTCAGTCTTTAGCTGAAATAAAGTAGTGCTGCTGCACTACAATTACTGGCAAGAATGCCGCACATCACCTTATGCCAGGTGAGGACATGGCCCATTCACCTGCTGGGTCACGCCAGGGTGCCCAGAGAAGAGTCCTCCGCAGGGACCCAGGCATGGCAGATGAGCAGAACAGGGCAAACACAAGCTGGGTGGAAGTAACTCTTCTGTTTTCTTTTAACTTCTAGCTTTGGTAGCCAAAATTAAAGGGTGGTGATAATCCAGGAAGAAAGATAAAGTTGGGGAGAAGACATTTGGACGGTCTGACAGAGAACAAGTGTTTGCGCAGGATGGAGTTGATATTTTAGAGGTGGCTCAACCCAGCAAGACCCATATCAGATGGGACAATTTCAAGCATCCTGCCCTTTTATAGCTACTCGTCAGCATCTTAAAAATGGGTGAGTCTGGGTAGTGATTTCTCTAGCTTCTAGCCCTGCTAACTGAATTGTGATATGAAAATGGGCCAGCAAGAGGAATGCTGCAGAAATGTGAAGAAAGTTTGAGGACAAGATGCAAAATAAAACTAAAAATGCAGACGCCACCTTATTTTTAGAAAATGAACATGTTCCTTTGTGCCTGTAACACACACAGACATCAGAGAAACCTGGTGGTCCCAAATCACACTTAGTAATGATTTTGCAGCCATGATTATTTACGTAAAAGTGACTTGGCTAAAGTTACTTCCCACGCTGCTCTCTTTAAGCCACTCAAGTCCCATAAGGGAGGAATCAGGTTTTTCTCTCAAAGAGAGCGAGCCATTCGACAAGAGGGGCAGCAGAAGCCACCAATGCTATTTTACAGTCCGTAACAACATCTGAAGCAATCCATCTCATTTATTTCCCTAGCATAACGACAACTGCATGCACTGGCAGTCTGCCTGCCATGACTTGACCTTAACAAGAGCCGCACAGGGAGACACTCTTCTTCTGCATGTTCACGGTCTTGTTCTCTGCTCAGGACAGACCCTGTCCCCAAGGACACGTTCACGTGCATTTTTCAGCCTGTAGTACTCCCGCGTATCCGCAGTACTCATGCAGCTCCCCTCATGGGCCAAGTGGTGAAAGTTGGAGGGATGCAAGGACCATCACGCAGGGAATCGGGTGGCATTTTGGTGGCCTGAACCTCCGTCACCCCTGCCCGAGGCTGGTGCCCTGACCACTGAACCATTCCTTCCTCTCCTCAACAAAACTTGAGCTTTTACTTCAGGAGGCAGTCCCGCCAGATTCGGTTACCAGCCCTACAAGCAAAACATGATCTCTGCAAGTACAGCTTTATTCTGAGTGTAAAAATAGCCCTCTGGTATTCAACAGATACGTTCCTGGTTGCATGTACAGTCCTGTCTTCTGTCTGAGGAGGTTTTTGATTTAACCCTAAATGGCAGAATAACTTTATATGGGGTGAAGCAGGTATTGTTCCCACTTGCCCATTTATTAATTTCATCTGTCCTACAGAGCCCTGCAAGGCTGTCTGCACTTTTTACTGAATAGGAATATACTTTAAATTTTCTGTGCAAAAAGAGGAGGCACACAAGCAACAATCAAGGATTAACCAGTTTACTATAAATTTAGACACTACCTCACCCAACAGCAACCTATTGATGTGCTTATCTCCCTGAACAACTAATCATCTATTCTTCCTAGTATAATTTCAGGACTAAATTCCAGTTGATTTTTCCTTACAGTGCTCCTTCTCCCTTATTTCCTCTTAAAGGAAGTCAGGAAGGCCAGATGAAGGCTTCGGTTAGCCACTCTGTCAACTGAATAACGATGCAGGCACCAATGAATGGGGATATTCTGGGGCTCTATAGGCAGAACTGAAACCAGAGTCCAATTCATAATTTTGTTTGCTGCATCCTAAGCTGTTGCTATGGAAATGAAAGTAAAATCCTATAATTATAAATTGCCTGATGTCAACATAGTGTCTAGTTTTCACTTGCACATACATTTATTATAAAAATTAGAGCCAGGGAAAGCCCAAAGCTGAAAAATCACCCGGTGTGTTTGCTATAGGCGGTTACAGACTTTAATGCTCCCTTGCTGGTTCAGGTGAAAAATGTGGCAGTGTAAGATCAAGGCTCTTCCAGTGCTTGGATCCAGATTTAAAAGTATGCGTACTTAAAACCTGAGGCCAGCTGCATTTCAACGCCAAACCAGAAAACCTCACGCTAGGACGGAGACCTGAACTGGGAAGGCCACGCCGGATGCCTTCGCCCTGCCCATCATCATCAGCAGCAGCAGCAGCCAGGCAACTCGGTACCTCACGGGTAAGGGAACTGCAGGTTAAGAGACCGTACGCAGGGGAATAGTGCAGGGTAGCCAGCACCCAGTAATTTACTCAGTTACTGACGGCAGCTTATCTGCTGCCCATGCTAGGTTACTACACTTTCACGTGGGACTCACTCCTCCTTCTCTTTCTCACGCTCCAGCATTCAAATTCCCCGCTAACGCAGGCCCTCGGTGTGCCGCGCCGCGTTACGCGGGTCCCATCACCACGCTCCAGCCTCCTGCTTCGGATGCAAACGTTTTCAGGTGAAAACACTTTCATTGCGGACAAGGCCAGCAGTCCCAGGGCTAACAGCGAGGCAGCGCTCCTCTCACCTGAAAGCCTGCCGCGCGCCCAGTCAAACAAAACCACACGATATGAAAACACTGGATATCCATCGGGGAAAGAGACGTTATCTGTCGTTCCCTCTCCGCAATCTGTGCTGCTAGTAAGCAGATACCAAACTAGCTAATGCTCCGGGTCTGTTGAGAAATAAAAGGCACCTCCAATTCTAAAGGCTGCTAATGACCAACGGCACCGCTAAGCTGGAAAACACTGTTAAACCCAGTTTCAGATGCAGATTGCCACACTGGTGTAAAAAGTATGCTTTTTAGGGTGCAGGTTTTTTTTTTTTTTATTATCTTTATGTTCTTTCACCTTACCTTCTGTTTTGCCTTTCTCATGCAGCAGCTCCCTCTGAGAGCCCATCCAGTTTTGTGACCCCTGCGAGTTAAAATTCCCTTTCTTTTTCTTTTTTTTTTTCCTTTTTTTTTAATCACTTTATCTTGTCATCCAAAGGAACAGGATGTCGCGAACACAAAGGCAGACCCACTGTCAGATTAATTTGTGTAAAAATATACCTAAGAAACTTTTTAAAGTTTTTCCTAAAAACCCAGGAACCCGAAAGATCAAGTTTTCTGTAATTATTTGTTATGCGTGACACTTAACACTGTAAACAATTACCAGTAGAAAAATCTGAAAAAAAGGGTAGAGCTGACTGGGAGCATTTGGATAAAACAGGTTTTCATTAAGCCACGCTGATTTGCCGAATCAGCAAGAACACACGGACAAGCGGCAGCTTTGGATTCAGCAGAAATCTTCCTGGTTTTGAGCAGAAGCTAACAGCACGTCCCCACACAGCACCTCGTGAGGACACCAGGGACCTGCCCTAAGCCGCGTTTGCCTCCTGCAGACCAGAGACGCACTGACAGGCTTCATACGCCAGGCAGTTATTCTGGCCACCTGCCTGTTCTCAGGCGAGACTCTCTGGGTTTCTCCTGTGGCAACCCTTCTGCTTGGCTAATCAAAAGCTCGTTGGGTCTCCTGCATCCTAGATGAATACCCCACATCTCTGGTACATCTACAGCAGGAGATGACTGTCTTGTTCTTTGTGGGAGGGGGAGAAAAAAAAGGAAAGTTGCTATGAAAGGTCTTGGGTTCACTCCAGTGAAGAGAATGTATCTAATAAAAATAAAAATAAATGTAATAAAATAAAAAAATAATTAAAAAAAAAAACAACCCAAACCAAAAAAAAAACCAACAAAACCCTGGCCATTTTAATAAGAATGGAAAACTGGTCTGTCTTCTGTAATCCTGTTGTTCTGCCTGGGCCAGCATTTGGAATAAACATAGCTATCTCACCGTAGGATTTTTACAAACAGTATTCACAAAATCCACCACAGACAAAGTAAATGGCAGCATATTCTGTTGGGCTCTGCAGTGAAATTAATATACAATACAACAATATATACTTGCATGTAGCGTGTCCTTCTAATGATAAAAAGTGTATATACTATTTTGTTTGTTTTCAGGGAATGGTGCAAAAGAGAGGGCAGAAATAACATTTTGATCTAATGGAAAATCCAAAGGAAAACACTATTTATAATAATCTGCTTAGTAACACAGGTTGCTATGAACACATCAGACCATCACTCCCCTCTCTGGACTGCCTCTTCGCCAAGGCAGCGCGCAGCTCAGCGCCCGCAGAGCGGACCCTCGCCCTCCCTACGGGGCTCGGCATCGGCCATTCGGGCAGCCCTCTCCCTCTCCAGGACATCCCCATCCCCCGCGCTAGCAAAACTGCCAGCCAGTAAAAGGGGCTCGTAAATCTGGGCAGCAGGGTTTCCTCCAGAGCTGGATCCGGACTGCAGGGCAGATCCCCGCCCTGCTCCCCTAAAACCACCCCAGATCTCACTGGCGTCGGAGCTGAAGGCAAAACTCACTTCTTCCTTTCCCTGCATCGCATTGATGCGCATGAAGCTGTTCTCAGGCAAATGAAAAAGATAGTTTAAAAAAAAAATAAATGTGTGTGTATATATATATATATTCCTATATATATATATATGTGCATACTCCTGCCTATAAATACATACACGAGCAGCTGAGGTATTCCAGCAGCACAGACCGTGTAAGTACCTGTAAGTGCAGATAGGCCACAACCCTGCTTTAAGTGATGAAGTTGAAAATCTGCCATTACAGAACAGTGGCCTGAAACATTATACAAGTGACGCGAGTTAAGGATGGAGCAACAGCCTTTACACTCAATTTCCTGGCTTTCCTTGGTTTGCATCACACCCTTAATGTTATTTCAACATTGCGTTTTGTCCTCTAAATTAAATGTACAGTAGGTGTTTTGTATTTAATTTCCTTACTGTTTTTTTTCCCCTCCTAAAGGAAAAAGAATGGAAGAGATTCATGGAAGGTTATAAAACACACATTGTGTACTGGAGAGGCTGGAGTAGCTCTTTTGGAGCCTTTTCATTCTCCTGGGAAAATATGTAATTAGGTAGTTTTTTAACATGTGTATTATGTACTGAATTACATGTATTTATACATTTCTCAAAGGAGTATTGCTTACACAATAGCCTGGAGCAACTCTTTTGGAGCCATTTGGGTCTATCATGTAATTATGTACTTAAGACCCGTTTATAGTAAATTTTGTTGTGCCTACGTAGTAGCTTTTTATTTTTATTTAAGATTAATTTTAAGGCTTGTGAAGGGTGCTACATTGACAGCCCTGGAGACGGCAGGCTTCTGTTTATTTACAGAAAGGCAAAACATGGGTAATGAGGGTGTGGGCATCCCCAGACTACCCCTCCAAAATTTACCTTATCCCTGACTTCAGGAACAACTTCCCTAAGTAGGTGGTAAATGATTCAGTATTCAGCTTTCTTAGCAATTTGTTATGGCAGGTTCTGGGATGAGGACAGGCATCCGCCTGGAACTGGACTAATACCAAAAAAAATTATTTCACATAGGCTGCTAAGTATTTGCCATCTGCTAATCTGCAATTTATCTCATTTCATTTTCTTTTCTTATACAGGAAAAAAAAACCAAAACAAAACACATTTGGAAGCAGATGTCTGTAAGGATTTAGGTGCTGTGAAACAGACAAAGGCGCTATGGAAAAGGGTATTAGACATGTTTGGATCCTCCCAATATACAGTGTTCTAAGTCTTTAAACATCAGAAAGAATTTAAAGGTTCTGTGGCTTTTTTTTTTTTTTTTTCCTGGAAAGAACGAATGTATAAGCCAAAATAGTTTTCTCCTAAAATCATAAACAAACAAACGCCCTCTCCCCCCCCAAATACAGTACAGCTAAAATGACTTAATGTGATGCTGCCAAGAGAGCGCAGTGACAGCTGTAATGTAAATGCATGGATGGATGTATTTTTACATTATTTAAAGTCCCAGGAAGGAAAATGGCTTGATCTGAATGAGAGAAGACGAAGTCATCAAGCAGTAGTGCTGGGCAAATAACAGACTTTTTTATTTAAAAAAAATAAAAATTTGATACTAACTCCCAAATTAGTTTGACGCCCTTCCTCCCAAATGTAAGTTTATTTTGCTTGGATTTTTTTTTTTTTTTTAAACCTGTTTCAGCTATTTCAAAGGTGTACACCAGGGTTTTGTTGGTTTCGGTTTTTCTTTTCTTTCTTTTTTTTAACAGTCTTGTTTTAAATAAAGCATCAGAAATTATTTTTCAAAAATGTTGAAGGAATTCTCCATTTCCCAAGAAACACTTCTCATTTAAAACATGTTGAAAGAAACTTACTTAATTCTCTTCCTTTTAATTAAAACATGGCTGGAATTCAGCCCAATATGTGAAGTCTTAAAACGTTCCAAAACTAATTTTTGGGAAAATCTTCTATACATAAAAAAGCCTTCATCCCAGTCTCCTAAGGAGCCATCAAGCACACGATATTTGGCTCCAGCTTCCCTTTTCCTTAACACCAAGCTGTGGTGCAAAGGCATAAAAAGCGAGGTTAATGATGGAGGTCAGTACCAGAAATGTTTTTTACTCTGTCAGGGCAGCATTTTGCAGAGTATGAGTAGAAACGTTGCTCACAACACCTTTTCCTTACTGCAGTCCCTCAATGGCACAAAACAGCAGCACCCCACAGGCAATGTGAAGGCAAGACACATTCCCTTTCCTATGTTGAAGGAATATATAAGGTGCAAGGAAAAGCAATCAAAAACCAGAGAAAATGACTATAATTGACACACTGCTGACTGGGTACCGCTGTAATCTTTTTTAAGGTTGTCTTTAGCTATGCATTTTGCCAGTTTAACTCAGTACAGAAAGTACCTTTGTGCACAGAGAGTACAAATTTCAGCGAGTTACAGCTGACTCAAATCAAAGCTACCAAAGTACTACGTGTCAATCTGCTTCCCAGGAGGCTATTTCTGTGCCTGCTGCAGCTTGTTCTCTGCAGCTCTTTCTGCAATAGAGAGGTTCGCCACCGAGTTTGCATGCATTTACTTTTTAAGTTTTAGGGAAGAGAGGAGTTCCTAAAATATCATTGATAAATAAAAGAGCAAGCCTGGAAAGTTTCAGCTTAGAAGGCCAAAGATTCAGAAAGGAGTAAGTAACAGAAAATAGTGGGTGAAAACAGAAACGCAGTTAAGTTTCACGGGTGCTGTCACTCAGGGGGATGAACGGTGCAATAGGCATAGGTCAAAAACCAGAAGACTGCGGTCCTGGGATCATCATGCCAACCTCCACATCCCCAAATCCTCTGCATTTCGGTTCCTTTACCTGTCAAATGTGTACCGTAGTGCTATTATAGTTGCAGTATGGAAAGAAATGTCTAATCATAAGCATCGAATTGGAAGGTCATATGAATTTTTAGAAGCAGAAGAAAAATCATTTAAAGTGATGAAAATGTCCTTCTTCTCTGTACTGTCCTTTTTGAGATGCTGCTGCCATTTCCAGTCAGGGAAGCTACTTTTCCTCCTTGGGGTTACACAATTAAAAGCCTAATCCTGCATCCCTTCCTCACAGGAGGAACCTTATTGACATGAAAGCCCCAAAGATATCGGTAGGCATTTTGGCATCAAGATAGTAATTACGTGCACAGGCGCAAGTGGTTCTGGAAACTTCCCCAGACCATTAAAGAACATTATTACTATAGATGTATTTTAAGCCCGGTGCTTCCATTCTCAGCAGAAGGTGGCACTTCTCATGGCAGTAGACCACCACGAGTGGCAGGACATGCCCATCACCCCGTACCGATGCACGTGGTTGGGAACGCAGAACCACAACAAACCTGTGCAGCCATGAAACCTGCGTCTCTGCGGGCACAGGTATTGTATAGCATGGACACTCTCATCATCCACAAAATGTACTTTTTGCCCCTGTTGCTCCTACTGCAAGGCAGTTTCAGGACCTCACTATACTGAGGGTTAGAAACCATCTGATTTCCAGTTTAAGCCTATGCAAGGCCAAGTTTATGCCCACTTGTTCTTATGCAAATATTACTCTTGGGTTTAAATAGCTTTTTCCCCTCTCTGGCATTTAGCCCTGGATGTATTTATAGAGTGCTGTCAAATCCTCTCTCAACTCTATTTTGCTAAACTAAACAAGCCAATCTCTTGTAGTCCCTTCCCATAAGATAGGCTTTCCAATCTTTTAATATCCTCACTAGACTTTCCATAGACTTTACATGTGTTCTAGCTTTAATTCAACTTTAACATAGTGACTTTAAAAAAAAGTATGCAATATTCTAAATTAAGCTTTCTACTGTCTTGTACAATGGTACCAGTGCCTTGCCTGACATATTTGGCTTCTCTGCAGTTTCACTGCTGTCCCATCATCACCATGTCACTAGTGAGAATAGGATGGACAGAGTTAACTGTGAAGTTTTAGTCACGCTCAGCCACACAGAGAAGTAGCACAGTTAATTAAGCACGAAGTTAAGAGGGTCTTTCCAATCCTCAGCACTGCAACTCACTAACAGGTCAGAGAGGGACTCTCACTTGTGTGTGTGCGCAACATGTCTCGTTTTTAAGGCGAACGCTGACCATTAAGAGACTAGAAAGCGAGAGGCTCCACCAAGGTTGATCTTTTCTCCCACCCACCCCCCCAGCCCTAACTGGGAGCAGTTCTGTGTCCAGGCATCTGCTTTTGTTTCGAAACCAGAGAAATGCCAAGTTGCCTCCAGATATTAGTCCCAATTCATCCATCCACATCCACAGATTTAGACAGGAACTAGTTCAGCTTACTGTCTTGTCCTACTCCCACTGCCCCCTGCACGGGGAGGGGGGAACACAGCCTCTGTGCTGGAGGCGAATCAACCTTTTGCTGTCGCACCGACATTTCAAAGGCTGCGCTAGTGCTGCCCAGCCTGCCGGCGTGCTTCCCTTCAAACCGTAGCCGAGCTACAGGCACTCTCTTCTGCTCCCAGCTGCTGCGTGCCAAAATAAAAAAATCAGTCAAACGAAACAAAAATCGCGCAGCGGTAGGCAGCACGCTGTTTGTGCCGCTCTAACCGGCTGTGACAGCCGTGCAACAGGAGCAGGGCGGCAGCAGGCGACACGCACGGCAGCGCTGCAGCAGCAGGATAAACCTGAGCGCTACTGGTGGATGCACCCCCTCTCCTCCCCGCATCCTGCTGCTCCTCAAGACCCTGCAACGTTTAGTCTTGCTCTCAATTTTATTTTTGCCCTCCCCAGAAGCCAGTGCCCAAGCAGGCAATCTCTCAGTGCCAAAGTAAGTGTAGCTGCCCACACGCTACGGCTCTTAAGCATCTGATGAGCATTTAGCCTGAATAAATATTTCTTCAAGCATCCTCAGCCACTAACCTTTACAGAACACGTGTTAAGAATACAAATGTATTAATAGCATCCTCTAGTTGTTTCTTCTTAGTGTTGTTTTCCCTACGGTGGTGACCAAGGATGCTCTTTAAGGAGCTCACCATGGCATGCATTAGGTATTAAGGTGACATCAGGACAGCTGCTACCTATCCATTTTACAGTCAATGGCTCGGAGAAGACAGATGAGGTAAACAGCTAACAGCGGACGGGATAACATAACAGAAGCGATAGTGAGGCACTGTAAATGAACAGTTATCAGCATTACTTTATGCAATCTTCCTACCCCGTGGCCCTTTTTTTTTTTTTCTTCATTTCAACTCACATACACTGCCTTGGCTCCCACCCTGGGAGCAGTCTATGCCTTGCAACTTCTGCAGCATACACGCTCTGAGTTTTCCACAGATACACATAGACACAGGCACAGCCCAGCCCTCATTAGGCACAGACTTAAGAAAAGGAGCTGTAAGTCCTTCTGAAGCACCCTTCCCTTTCATGAATGATGCACTCCTTACATTACTCTAAAAAAGTGATACTGTACTACCAGCTGGAGCTGGACTGGGCTTAGAGGTTAAAAATCCTTCCTCATCTACCCACTGAATTTCCTGTACAAGTATCCCACCATCCTCACTCTCATACACAGGTCACTTCCCCAAAGTATAACACATCTTTTCCTCTTTAATATTTAGAAAGCAGTCTCACGTTTTAATGGCTCAGAAACATGGATTTCCACTCACTTGCTCTTATTCCCAAATCTGCAATACCAAATGGACAGTTAGCGGCCTGCAGAACAGATATCTATAGATATTATGAAGGCACAAAGATTAACACATCAGGCTAATGTGAACTAAAAGCATCATTTGGGCCTTGGCTGTGTCTTTCTTACCTTGGCATGCTTGGACTTCTTTGAAGTGTAAATCTAACTTTCAATTACAACATTCCTTTAATGTTTTACCCATGTGTCATTGAGGTGTGTAAACATATAGCTTCCTCACTTTTATTCTTAAGAGAAAAATACAGATGAAACTATAACATACGAAATCCTGGGAGTTTGCTGCTGCATCGCCAAGTCACCAACAATATATGACGGATAGAGTTCATCTTGAAGTTCAAGTCCTAGATTCATCCATCCACTCAAGTAAGACGATACGTGCAGCACTACATTATCAGGAACTTCACGTGTCCACAGCACTGGAAGGTTGCTCAAGTCCCACTAATACACATGAAAACAGCACCTACAAGACCAGCAACCAAAAGAACAGCAGCAACAAACTATCACTGAAAAGATGAGTGGCTCTTGTAACAACACTCACTTACAGCATGCAGAACTGCTGCATACACGTTGGATGGTGAGGGTAGCAGCTGTCTTCCCCGTGTCATAAGTATAATATGAACACTAAAATACTACTGTTTGGCACATTTTATATGTGATTACATACAACTGTTCATCTACATGTATTCTTTCAAATATAGTGAATACAAACCTTACAGTTAAATTTAATGACATGATACGTTTGAAGTCATAAAAGAGGATACCTTTCTTAAAAAAAAAAATAAAAATTCCAGTTTGGGTTCTTTCAGGTCAAATAACTCTACTTCCTTACTAGTTCTGAGAATATTTATTCTTACTAAACGATAAAATGTGGTGGGCTTCCACTCTTACTTTTAGCTAAAAAAAGGTTAAAATCCCAGATTTGAATGAAAACAGAGCTCATATTCTTGAACCAGAGTTCACTGTAAGAACTTCTCCCAGAAACAGGATATCAAACTTGCAGATTCTCCTTTTCATTTAAAGCTCCCTGTAGCTTTTTGGAGGGCTGGTATGGGTGTTGGTTTGGGTTTTGTTTGTTTGTTTTTCGTAAATTTGGGGAAATGTTAGTGGAGTCACATCAATGTCTCTTTCTATTGTCCCAGCAGCAACTCAAGTTTCTTTGAAGATGCTTTCTAACATGATGCACATACTTGGCAGTCATCTACAGCGAGAGTTGAAACATTCTAGAAACGCTTGAAGAACAGATATTTCAGACACCTTCAGATCTGCATTCTCAGTTCCCTTCCAAAGAACCTTTGAATAAATATTCATAAAAATTGGGAAACTCAACATTCCTGCACGAGCAGTTTCCACAAAATCATGACAAAGGATTAAAGCTGTGAGACTCAAGAATTTAAAATTTATACATTCATATCTTTTTCTTCATTTGCCGTTCTGAAACACATAAATAAAGTCTGAGAATCTCTTGCAGAAAACTTATTCTTGAAACTGAAAACTTATGGAAAAGAAACTTGCAACATGCCTACCCCCCTGGCTTGAAGTCTAAATTGCCATCTGGGAGAAATAGTTACTCGCTTTTATATCTCCTTAGGGTCAGTAAAAATAAAAGATTAGCCATCAATTTTAGGTTCTTGTATTGTCATGTATCTGAGTATGTGCCTCATTCTTCCTTGATTAGATTGTCAAAGTAATGGTTTTAAACTAAAAGAGAGTAGATTCAGACTAGATGTAAGGAAGACATTTTTTTTATGATGAGGGTGATGAAACCCTGGAACATGTTGCCAAGAGAGGTTGTATATGCCCCATCCCCAGAAACATGAAAGCTCAAGCTGGATGGGGCTTTGAGCAACCTGATCTAGTTGAAGATGTCCCTGCTCATTGCAGGGGGGTTGGACTAGATGACCTTTAAAGGTGTCTTCCAACCCAAACCATTCTAAGGTTCTATTCTATGATCGGCTTTTGTATAGAAAGTTTCTAAGTCATGTTTTGTTGTGATGACATCTTCTGTTTTTAAAAGGTATTCTGTAACTAAATGCACTTAGATGATAAATACAGGCTCAGTAAAAATCAACCATGCCTTTAAAGTAAGTGTACATGTCTGATACAGTATATATAAAACAGTATTGTTGTTCCTTCTCTCAATAGAAAGAAATGTTAACAGGGAGCAAGCCAAAGGCAGGAAGGGAAGGGAGGTGCCAGGGATTCCTGGGACATCTGATTTACTCTAAGTGGCCTCAATTCCCCAGTCCGCTTGTCTTCATAGCGGATACAAAGGGCAAGAAGGACGAACAGACTAGCAATGGGTATGGCTGCTGGCTTACAAGAAATATCCTGAAAGAGCAGTCTAAGGCTTTATACAATACTCCAAATAACCCTTTATTTTCATGTTTTTCCACAGAGATAAAAGACTGTGCTTGAGCAGCCATAGTGACAGATAGTTGCCACACCAATAGTTATCATACCAAATCCAATCTGTTTAGTTTCATTTAAACAAGCTAGATTTCTAAGGTTTTGTTATCCCTTGAGCTGGAAGAAGAACATCTCTTATTTATGTTAGTTGCTTAAGACTCCCCTGTGTTATGTGCTGCACGGTGGTATAGCGAGAGCGTTCCATCCCGAATCACTCACCATATAAACAGAAGAGATACAGGAGATATTATTTTTCTTGCTTCCAGTAATACAGACCCAAGTCACGGAATGATTAAGAAGCTTGCTTAAGGTCATATAGGCTACCTGTAGCACAGCTGCAGTATTTATCTATTTATTTTTAACTCAGACCTGTCACATCCTGCTGTAGTTGTCTACCAATGGGATTGGTGTCATCCCTTGAGAGGGATATTGAAGCTGTCACTGCAGGTTCACTGATGCAATGTTCCTGCTGACTTGTAATTCATTCAGCTCTATCCACGTGCAGCCCCAGGCTTTTTCCAAGCGTTAGCATTATTCAAAGCTCCCACTGAAGTTGGCTCGCCCTCGTTTGCTAGAGGCGTTTTGTAACACTTCAGAGGTAGCTACTCCACGGCAGTCTCCTACCACTAAACCCAGGGTGCTGTTTCCCATTGTAAGCATAAGAATTGCTGTAAAGGAATACCTACGTTTATTCCTTTAACCACAAACCCAATGTAATTTTCCAAATATAGTAAGATGGGATGAGGCGTAGTTAAATTCCCAGCACAAACTAGTTACTGCATACAGTAGAAGGTGAAAACTGCCCATCAGGATGGCTGACTTCGCTGCAGTGAGACAAATCCTTTGAGAAAACCCAGTGCTACTGGAGCTCAGTCGTGCTCTGTGGGTTTGGAGAATACCACAAACACCACATGAACATTAATGAAGCACAAGGTAAAGCTGTAAACATTTTAACAGTAACCACGGCACTCTGGGAGGCCTGATCACCCACTGTGGTTGTGTGCTCTGATCTGGCAGTTCTCCCAGGACCATCCTTCCATCACACCACCGTTTGCAGGCCGTGATGACCGCCGTTTCCAGAATAGATGTCTTCTCAACACTGTATTTCAAGGGGCACTCTGGAAGCACGGATACACCTGCCACTTCCACGTGCCATTAATTCTGGGACATGAAATAACTGAGCGCGAGCTCTAGCATTTCAGTGCTCTGACAAGTCCTAAAGAGCCATCCAGTGACAGTGAGCATATGCTCAACTGCTTAGCAGGATCGGGGCCTTCGTTGTAGACACGGGCAATATCACAGTCATTAGAATTACGCTTGGTTCCATACAGGTCTGTTGCACGCGGAATTTGCTTGATAGAAAGTAAAGGTTGACTCTATATTCTATTACAGCACATAACAGCGAGATTTTTTTTTTTTAAACCTATACAACTATTAGATACGTACTTGTAACAAAAAAAAAAAAATCTGAGCTAGCAAAATCATTTTAAAATGTATTAAAGGATCATTACCACACTCAGTTTAAGAGCAGGACTGACATAAGTGCCAGTGCAAAACATGAAGCAAAGCATAGATCTTTTCAGTCCGGAAAAGACTCTTTTCGTAGGTTATTTTTCCTTCTACTGAGCAACAATGTAATCATCAAGCAAACAGAGTGAGCGAAGGAACGATTGACTGAAGGCCAGGCTTATTTTTCACTAACGTAAATGCATTCACTGCCTGGAACAACCAGCAAGTTATTCCCTTCCATGGTCTTCCTGTTATTTTAGCTTCTGGAAGGAAAATCTATTTGAAAAGATGGTATCTTTGCAGGCATACGTACAATTTATATATATACATTGGTATTCACACTCATGCACGTACATAGGGAGTAGGGGTGTTTACACACGCGGCCCCAACATCCAACCTTCTCTCTGAAGTGCAACGATGCACGCAGACAAGGTTTGTTTCCTCTTTTTAAAGTACGTAGGACAATAGTTATTGTCTTTATGTAAGGATGCGAGGCTGTTCTTTGGGATGGCAGGGAAACGAGGGACAAAGAACAAGTCTGGAGAATCCTGACAGACTTTACACTGGTGAAAACCGCTTCAGTAACGTGAACCTCGCTATCGACGTGCGCTCGTTTACTGAGGTATGGCTTGTTGTTTTAGCCGGTCTTTAAATCCCCAGCAAGCTGCTGTCTTCAAACCTCCGACGCTGGGACTTCTCCTAGTAAGGACCTGGGCAGCCTCCCTCCAACTAGGGGCAAGCGTGAAGCATGGGAAATTTCAAAGCAGCAGACAGAAAAGGCTTCGCAGAGAAAAGGAGACAGATCTTTATATAGGTCCAGACCGAGCCAGGTATGTAAACATTTGCAGAGCTATAAGCTGTAGGAGTACTCCCTTTGTAATCAACAAGATCTCTTAAACACGCTTAACGTGAGGCCTATGCTTACATACCTGGCATAAATGGAGACAGAACAAGCAACTGCGGGGCCTGCTTACAGGGGGGTTTGAGCGCACGTGGACAGCGAGCGACGGGGCCACAGACCCAGCTCCATGTTTTCCTAAAAGCGATTGATAATCTTGGATGGCCATTTAGGGTAAGGCTGATACGTAGAGATATGGAAATAGATATCTAAGAAACATATATATATATAAATACATATATGTGTGTGTGTGCACGTGTGCATTTTTTATATATTTTTTTTTATTTAGAGATATATGTATCAAAATCAGGCCACAAGCTACATGATGGGCAATCACAACTTCTGAGGTTCCCAAAGCTAACAGCAGATTCTGTTACAAACTGGGACCTAAATGTCAAGTACCAACGTTGCTTAAGTGCTACTTAATTAAAATAGAAGAGAAATAGCATTCGCGTATTAATTCAGTCATTCATAAGGTTTTTATACATTCACAGCAAGAACCTAAATTACCCTTCAAGCACTCCAGCAACTTCAGGCACTCTTAAGTTTTCACTAATGGCTTTTTATTTGTGGAAGTACCACATCTCTGCACGCGAACAAAAAGCTGTCTTGATCTCTCTAGTTTTCTTAGGTCAGGTATCTACTGTCTAGGGTCACCCCACACCTTCCTCTAATATTCTGTAGCCCAGAGCATCACAGCGCATAGATCACTTGTTCCATAAAAGGGACCTTTGCTCTCAACAATATCCCACCAAGGACACTAATGGTAAAAGAAGAAATCACAAATTGAGTGGATACTCTGAATACTTCAGTGAAACAAACAGTTAAATACAGTTTAGCATAAAAATACATTTGAGTCCCAAACGGAGCTGAGAGTCAGTTATCTGTGCAACAGGAGCAGAACTTCGACAAGGGCTTTTTACTGATGGAAATTTACTGATGGGAATACTAAAGTTTATACTACATAAAAGGAATACCTGATATATCACATACCATGAAAAAGAATGAATTAAAATCAATGGACATATGGAATCCACATGTGTGAGTAAAAATTGAGGGTTAATTATTCATATATTATTATACAATCAATGAAGAGAGCTTAAATGTCAACTTGTGCTCCAGAATTTTCAAGTCAGTAGGAATCCACTATTAATCTTGAAGAACTGGATTAATTACATGCACCAAAATGTTCTAATAACATTATATGACAAGAAAAATAATAAAAAAACCCCATCAGGTCACACCATCCAAATCAATATCCATTTTCTAAAGAAAAACCAAGAGAAACAACAAAAATATCATGTTTAGAAATGGATTTAAAAAACAACTCTTGCTTTTTCCACAAGAAATTCAATTTTGGTTTAAGGAATTTCTTTGCGTCACCAGAATCCACAAATACGGATTTCATTTCTTCAAGCACTAGCTGATTTTCTTCTTGAAAAGGGAACTACACCACATGCATTAAGGAGTCATTTAAAAATAAAATAAAATAAATCAATCAACTCTTTCTTCTGCTTTTTGCAAAGAAAGACCAGGACACACCAATCTTCTATTTCAGCACACAGATTTTTTTTTTCTGCTTCTGTAACTCTTGCCAAAATCCATTCTTTATCTTAAGCAGATAAAGAATGTGTTTAATGTAGAGCACCTTATTCTTCTAAACACTCATGTAGTTTTCTGAAGGTTAACAGATGCATCAGAAAGATTAACAAGTAACTGAACTTTCAGAAAGGTTTTCAAGGTTTGATCTCTGTTATATTGCTGTTAGCTCCCACGCAACCAAACAAAACTGGTGTTGCTTTTTAGGCAAAACTTCTGTCATCTACATCACTCAGAAGAGTGGAGTGTCATGATTTAATTCCATTAGATGATATGGCTGCACCTCTTCAGATATCTTCCAGGGATCTCTTTTCAAAGCAGAAATGCATGTTCTTTAATAAGGCAGACGGGACAGCTTCACTATAGCATCACTGTTACACCAGCGGTGTCCTGCAGACAAGGATGGATACTTTTCTAATGATGTCAGCAGAGTGGGAAGGATGGTGGGAGACACCACAGTTCATGGCTCCACTGCATTTGGGACTAAGCGTGCTCTTAAACAACACGCCTCTTGCTTTTTTTCCACTGGGAGGTTAATTCTACATCCTTCTAGACCTAAGAAGCCGTACTGGAAGACAGGACGTTACTGCCTAAGCCAGTGCTGCCATGATGGGTACCCAACTATTAGCCATAGCCCTCTAGTCACTGTCTGCCTACGTGGAAGTGCCCTGCTGCACACTCCCATCGGGACCTCACGTGGCCCCTCTGTGGTCCTGGTTCCCCCCACACGGTTGAAGTGCCAAGCGAGCACGATCCCTGCAGTTTCTGGTGGAGGAGCTAGAAAGCTGAAACCCAGCACTGGAGTGATCAGCTTAAGGAGCTGGACTTGGTTAAGTTCCCCACCATCTCTGCTCTGATTTGGCAAGAGTTAAAGTTAGAGGATTAGAGAAAACAAATGTCCTGTTATTTTAGAAAAGTTAATTCCTGGAATGAGTGCTGCCAGGGGGCCACAGCAACAGAGCAAACAAAAAGGGTGAGATTCAGGGTAATTCTTTCCTATCAGGTTGGCATACGCCCCGGAGATTGTTCAGCAATTCTCCGGGATCAGTGAGGGAAAGTCAGCTGTGGGAACCTAGCCTTGCCTTTGCAAGCATCAGCAACCTTGTAAACACCCAGTAAAAAGGCTCCGAAGCGAGCAGAAACATGAAACCGGGCTGGGTTCCCAGCTGGTGTGAACGGGTATCGTTCCACCCATGGAAAGCCAAGCTTTGCGGTTTTAGTTCTCCTGTCAAGGCTGTGCTCCCAGGTACCACCGGCCCTTCCAGGCTGTGGTTCAGCGCCGAGCGGGCTTTGCAATGGGACTGCGTGCAGAGGCTCTGCGGGGATCTCCCCCTCGGGCCCGCGTGGGCAGCGGAGGTGTTCCCCGGCTGCAGAAGACACACACGTTTCTGTGACATGATTTTAGAACGTATTAGGGATGAGGAACTTTAGATAGGGCACCCTCAAACTGCCCCAGTAGCAGAGCGCCACGGGCCACCATGCTCAAAGCTCTGGAAGGAGCATATTTGCCCCTTATCAACAATAAAAAGGTGGCAAAGGAAGATTAGCCTTAAGTTAACCACATAGGACTCCCCCGGGCACCGTCAGGCAGAGCTAGAAGCCAGGACAGAAACTGAACGGTTAAACTGCATTCCTCTCAGAGTACCCATTAAAAGAAAAGCCCTTGTCTTTAGCCAACTGCAAATCCAGTATTCTGCAAAAGTGAATTAAAGTGGCTGGAACAGAGCTTTTCTAAAGCAGTTTACATTGGACAGATCACAAGAACAATAATCACAAAACATGCTTTCTGTGAACCTTCCAAATTATCACATTTCTTCTTTTGACAACAACAGAAAACATTCAGAAGTGGGGGGGGAAAGAAAAGTCTGAAATCTAAGGGATAAGTGCAAGGCAGTTTGAACAGTTAAGGAACTGAAATAGGAACAAAACAAAACAAAACAAACAAAAAAAGAAGAGTTAGGTCTTTTGAGTGTAGCCCAAACTCAGTGATAGAAAAAAATCAGACACTTGCTTGGTGACAAAGTCCAAAAGCACAACAGGAAAGACAGCCAGTTTTCTCAGAATTTATAGCTGACAAACAAAATACTAGATATTCATATCACTGTAACACTCAAGTGAAATCAGTACCTCGTTACGCTGGTCAAACACACAGAAGCAGGCAGTCCTTGCCCAAAGAGATTGCAAATGGATAAACCAGAGAGCAACAAAACAAAAAGCAACAAAAAAAAAACCCTCAACAGAGCAGGTCAGCAGAGAACTGAGAAGAGCTCAGGAACCCTCACTCAGAACCACCTGCTGTAAATTTCTGAGCATTGGTTTCAGGTGAGACACATCATTGCACCTTGGTCTTTTGACACTTACAAACCTGCAGTACTCTGAATGCTCTGGCAGTTTTGCTGGCTTTTTTTCCCCAAAGGCAGCCTTTCTGTCAAGCTCAGAGGTAAAATAAATCAGAGAACAGTTAACGCTCACAGATTTGGTATGATAGAGTAGCCCAAATCATGTGGCTAACAGCCAGCAGCTCCTCTTCATCCCTCTATAGCTTTACAAGACCTCTCAGCTGCATTGGACTGAATTTCTGGAGACCTTTCCTTTCCAAGATATAGGGACCAAACCACCTTTTAGTTTCTAAATTACCCCACAAGGCCCCTCCCTCCTTCATCACACTCAGTCCTCCCTGCAGACCTACCTCTTTCCCCACCAGGTGTGAGCTCCATGAGCCCAAGGTGGCTCCTACCTCACCGTGCTGGGCAGTACAGGTGTCCGTGCCCCCTGCAATGCCCATCACAGCCTTCCTTGCAGGAGGAGGGAGGATGCTGCTGTGTCCCTGGGACAACTCTGATGACCCCTCATTTCTGCCTCAATGCTCTGGTTTGGGGCTGCTCTTAAAAGGAGTCAAGCTGCAAATCCAGTGTGGGGGCACCCCCATCCAGCTGCTCCTCTGGAGCAAACACCCTTTGCATTGGTAGCGTAGTCTGGAGGTGTAAACATGGACGTTTTTCAGATGGTAATGTCTAAAATGAGCATCTTTTGAGCCCAAATACTCTTTCACATACTTTCAGTTTCTTCTGAAGTTTAAATAGGAAAAAATAAGGTTTCAGCATGGCAGGTTGAAAGATGAGTTACTGACATTAATGTTTGAACAACAGCCTGAGCTCCTGATTTTTCTTCCTTTGCAAGCTGATGCAGTTCCATGTGTGGAAACTGAACTAGTTTCATCTAAACTGCATGGTTTGACATGACTGCAGAGGTCATTTAATTTCTCTTCTTTTTTCAATCTGAGAGCAGATTGCAAAACTGGGTATTAGCTGAAATCAAATGGAATTTTTTTTTTTTTTTTTTTTCCTGGGTGGATGATTTCAGTAAGTAATCAGCAAGGCTCAAATGATAGGCTTAGCAAGTCTTCAGCAGTTTTAAATTTCTTCTGTACTTGAACGTGTGAGATTTCAATCCACTTTTCATTGCTCTCCCTTCTTCTGGAGTTCAAATATTTCAGTATTTCCTGGAATGCGTGTGAGCATTACAAATATAATCAGACTGAAATTCACTTTCAAAACATTTTGGCATTACAGATTCAGACCTACTTTTAAGCATAGGCCAGATTTCACGTTCGTGTCCAGGAAGTTCAGAGGGCTCCATGCACACACCTTGAAAGCAGAAACAAACCATCTGAAATTAATGAGATAAGTGTGGGTCCCATCTTTCTATCTGGGAAAGGTGGAGTGAAAAGTTCAAACCCCAAAACTATTTATAAAATCAAGACTATTAATTAAATGCTGAGCCAGAATGTATCAAAGGCAAAGGAAGTAATTCCATGTGCTCCACTTGGCATGGGATCAGGCCCTTCGTTTGAAATTTTGCAGGGTCAGGAACATAGAAAAGAACACAGTGTTACCTTCTGCTTTTCAAAAGGCAAAGTCTCCTGTGCACCCTTCTAGGGAAGTTTTCTAACCAAGTGATCAGCACATACCTCCAGATCAGGCAACTGATCCTGAATGATTGCCTAGCTCATTTCAGGGTTTCCCCCCCACCAAGATTTGGAGAGCTTCTTCTTTGCAGTCAGTCCTCCCTGGGCTCCTCCTTGCCCTGGTGGCAGAGGTAGCTCTGCTTGATGCTCTCTCCTCCCCTGTGTAATTTCACTCCTCTGCTTGCTAACCCACAGGCAGACACCAGTCACTAAACCATGCAGTGCCTAAGGCCTTCCTGCATCCCTACTAAAATCCCTCCACTGGACTAGCCCAGGTCACTGCTGGTGCTCTCTGCCTTTTCATGGCTGTGATCGCTCACCACAGCTTTAATGCTGTGTACCACTATTAGAGCTAACAGAAGGATCAAGTACAGCTCTTTAATATATGCCAGACTTTTCTCAGTATTCCAAGGCTCTCTTCTTTCTCTTCTCTTCTCTTCTCTTCTCTTCTCTTCTCTTCTCTTCTCTTCTCTTCTCTTCTCTTCTCTTCTCTTCTCTTCTCTTCTCTTCTCTTCTCTTCTCTTCTCCTCACCTTCTATTTTCCTTTTATATATTGTTTTTGTATTTCCATTTTGCTTTTTTCTCTCTTCTCCTTTTTTTTTTTTCCTTTTGCCTTGCCTTTCTTTTCTTTTTTTCCACCTTAGCTGTAAAACCATCTTTGTTTTCAGCTTCTTCTAGCGCTGCCAGTAATTCTTCCTGGGAACATACGTTGCAGCTAATCTCCCTAACCTTAAAGTCACTATCCAAGTCAGAAAATAAGATTAACTTCCTGAACTGTTTGCAGTGGCTGCCAGAAAGGCCAAATTCTAAAAGTTTGTGATCTCAGCTTTATACACAAGCAACCGCTAGGTACAAAGATACTATCTGTTTATACCCAAATGATCTGTGGAGGTCTTTCACAAGCCCTTTGGGGAGGCTTCTCTCTGCTTCAGTAATAGGAGATTGGGAAACTGCGGTTGTTCATATTGGTTTTACGGGAAAAATAGAATGTCCTCTCTTTGCAAAACAATTTAACTTCTCTGCTATGCTGCAACACATGCATTTTAAAATCAACACAATGGCTCTGCAAGACAGACAATGGATTCCATCTGTCTAAACAGAGATGGCCTCTGCTATCAGGTCAGCTCACAATCTCTAGCTTGTCCTCCTGATTGGAAAGTACCAAACTACATACAGATAGCTTAAAAGAAGGGAATGGGACTTGCCCAGCATCAAACAGGAAATCTGTGGCATGCAGATTTTCTGATAGCCCTCAGTTAGCCCAACAACCACTGGACCAGTCTTCTTCACATGAGGATAAATCCTTAAAATCTATGGAAGCCAAGAGCTAGGACAAATTCCACCATTCCATGAGATGCGTTCCTACATCTGCTGCTATCAATCTTCATCCCACCGTAAGAGTTTGGTTTCTAGCTCCTTCTTCTGTGAAGAATTTGAAGAACTGCCTTTGATTTTATTTGTAGAAAGAGGTGGGGAATGCACTTGACCAGTCCAATTAAGCCTGCTTTCAAATCGCACAATGCTTATTTTCATAACACTGCAAATGTTCACATCCAACCTATTCAGATACATGCTGCATAACATGAAAGAACATCTATTTCAATTTATCAAGTGATAGCAGCTTGATTCTAGCATTCAGATGCTGATTGAATGCCCAGCTAGTATTACCAAAACCCAGCTATTTAAAAAATACTGCTAACAAAATCATTAGCAGAATTCACTTCCAACAATTTCCTAAAAAAAAGCAGCTCCCTAAAGCCCAGAGAACCAAGCTCGACAAATTCCAGGCCCGCAAGGAAGGCAGCAATGACCTGCATTTTGTTCCACAGACAAATATAAGTACAAGAGATGTTGCCAGCTCTATCAACTTTATCACAAACCTTGCTATTGCTTCTTTTCCTTTTAAAATCTTATGTAGGTATATTGTTCTATCATACCATTTTAGAACTCCCTTCTGAATTTTTAAACTGCTGATTGTTTTAGAGTCTGATTCTGGGTATTTGAGTACTTAAGGTTGGTAATAGTCCACATTTCTCACAATAAGGTACTCACAAAAAAAGGTTAGGATTTCTCCTTTCTTCAAACACAGTTCAGTAAATGTCTACTGATGTCACCTACTAACATTGCTAATAATATAGTTGTTAATACAAGCACAAATATCGTATAAAGTCTCATGGGGCATTTGATGTAAGAAACACCTAAATGTTAGATCATATTATAATTTAAAGTGAAAGTGCAATGACGAGAGAGAGAAAACACTTTTTAACCCTACTAAAGAAACAAAAACCACAATGATTTAAGGTTTCTGGATGAGAGCATAGAAAAATACGAAAGCTTTTCCCATAGGAAATTAAAGAAACGAGGGCTTATGTACCTGGAATGTCTCTAATTATTTTAAAGGCTCTCCAGAGAGAAAATATGTTAATAGTTTGTCTATAAGCAAATGACACAATCTGGCGTATTCAGAAACATGAAAAAATTTATGACGTTGACTTAGGTTCAGACTCAAAGTCCACTGAAATCAATGTGAGTTTCCCTTCATTGCCTTCAAAGGGCAATGGATTAGGCTTTTAATTGTCTGATGCTTATGGCACAAGATAGATCTGTAATGTTTTCTAACAGTTTTCATACTTTAGGATAATCAATTGCTTGGTCAGAGCTACAATGCTTTGGAAACATGTGCTCTAAATTCCACAAATGCAGTTGTAAATGCAAAGGAGATAGGACAACCGGTGCATTAGGAGAGAATTTGAAGATGGCAAGTCCATAAAAACCACAGAAAATGCATCAGGAAGCAAGAGAGAATCTTCAAAAGTATTAACAAATGCAAATTTCTTAACGAATTAACATTTCTTACCAAATTAATATCATTGGCTGAGAGTAGCAGGTCCTCACACCTCATCAGGTCTAAGGTAGTTAATACCAGTTTGCAAACAGGACCTGCTACTGCTCTGTTTGGTCATGTAAGCTCTTGCCAGATCTGCTGCTGTTACAGTCAGAACTGTTCTGCAGAGGTATGGGGAGACCTGGGCTGCACACAGGGCTGCAGATAAAGCATCAGCCTTACTTACCATACCATAGAATCTGGAGTTTTCTGTCAACACAGATGTAACTGAGTGTCAGCCTCAAGCAGTGTTTTGTCTTTGATCCTGGTTATTCTTAAGGTCCTTTCTTTATCTCAAGCTGTTCCTCATCAAATATGTCCCTTAAAGCACAGAAAATTTAGTAGAGTGGATATGTTACACCGAGCAGGCAGAACTGCCTAGGAGTACAGGCAGTTGGACAATGGGTTGTGTTCCTGAAAACTTGAATTCAGAAAAATGGTGCCCCAGTGACTCACGTATAATTTTGTAGAGTGACTGCTTCATGATCCCATTTTCCTCTGGCTAGCTTGCATTTCCCATTAAGCAGCACAGTATACTCTTATGATAAACTTGTGTGATACATCACAGGAGTCCTGTGGCCACCTGGCCTGAAGATGAAAGGGACGTGAGATAGTCGAACTGTGATATGCAGGAAGCTCTGCAGTGGCATTGCTGAATCAGTATTTCCATCTTTCAGCTAAAAGCCTTCACTTTTGGTTTTCGGAGAGAGAAAGGGATTTGATGAAAAGACAAAAAAAATTATCAGAGAACTATCACTTTTCTCACACAAGATTTGTTTTAGTCAGAGGCTCAATCCTCCAGGAGAAGAGAGTGTCAGTGGGAAATGTACACACTACCCTGCATTTTTATACACAACTTTTTAATGTGAAACTAGCTTCTCCTAAAATGAATCTGCAACAGATGAGAGCTACATATGCATTCCTCTACCAGGTTACACATCTTCAAATTCCTTCTTGTATTTAAAGCTCTTTTGGCCAGTTTGGGGTAGTTATTAGATTGCCAAATAGAAAAATAGCTGAAGCACAGAAGCAATTGCAGTGAAGTGGGCTCCTCCCCAGCCTGCTTTCTGGAGTACCTTGTAAATAAGCAGTGCGACACTGCTCACTGTAAATTAGATCATCATGAAGGCCTTTTAAGGCAAGCAGTTTAGTGTGCCCTTTACCCTAGGATTTTTAAGAATTTCTTGTTAACTAAGGGCTAATTGGTGCTTTCTAATTCACTTTTATCCAGAGCTCTGGAGAATAGAAAAAAAAACCCCTAAAAATTAAACAACTTTTCCCTACCTCAACCCGTGCTTGGCCCCCCTACAATGCTTGACACAGCCTGTGCCAAAAAAAGAGAACTTGTTGCAAAAGTTTCATGGGTCCTTGGCATACGTGATCCCAGGCATTTTTCTCACACGTCTGATCCAAATTCCAGTCACAACAGAAACATACAGTAATTGAATTGATTGGTGTCAGCTTTAAAAAGGTGACTATATCACTGTTTATCAGTGTATTTTTATCACATTGGCCAGTATCATGCAGGCCTCTGTGTAGGGAGGTTACTTGATCCTGCAGGAACTGCTCTGAGATTGGTTGTTGGGGTTTTTTTCACCAGCTAATAGCGTTTAGCATTTCACCAGGCCACATTAAACTCAATGTACAAGCAGTTAAGAAAAGTACTGTATCTGGCACTGCTTAATGTCACTGACGTGAAATGTGAGCAGCTGTGCCAGCATTCCTGAACTCTGAAAGTACTTTACCTTTCCTCTGTCTTTTGGCAATTAAGCACATTTTAATACATTTTTGGGAAATAAATAATTTTAATACAGTGCTATAATGTTTGGTCAAGGGATTAACTATGTCTTGTCATTTAGACATTAAAAGAAATCATGACCATTTTAGTCATAGAGATGCCTAGCTGCCTTTTACCTTCAGGTTCAGCATGCTGAAGATTTACAGTGCTCTGTGAGTGGCAGAGTTGCATGACAACGTAATGAAAATGCTCTTCCCAGTTACTGAGTATGCATACACACTCACAGGAAGAGTTATTCTGACTGCTACTTTAGCCTTAGCACATTGTCATTAGACGTCTTTGGGCTGAGCTTTAATCTTTGAAGAAGCAAGGCCAAAACTACGATTAATGTCAACAGGCATCAAAAGCCTCAATTTCAATGAACTTAAAAGAAAAAAAAGAGGACCTTTATATTTTGTGTGTAAGTCAGGGATAGGGGTATTTTCCCTTTCTCTGCTTATTTTTATAATAAAAAAATAATTACAAAATGACTTTTTTCTGTCGATTTTTATTTTATAAACCTGAGAAGAAAAGGAGCATTTGCCTTCCAGCACAATTAAGTGATCCCTTTCAACAGATGAATCTTGGCATGAATATGGCTTCACTGGCCTTTGCACATATGGTGGACAGCTGCCAAAGCTGGTGGGCTTCTGCTAGTGGGTAACTTGTTGCTCCTGACCACTAATCAAAAAAGACCTACTTTTGAATGTCAGTTCTAGGGTACCCATTGCAGACAACCATGCAGCGATTTCCAAGTGCATGGAAAGATCCTGGGGAAGAGATACCAGGAACGAGATCTGTGTAGGAGCAAGAAAAATCCATTACTATCCATTTGCCTGTTGTTTGATTGGAATTTTCTTTTGATGCTATGCAAAACCAGCCTGACTCCACCAATTTTGCAGTCTTCTGGGTGATTTATACCTGGTGAAGAGCTTTACTAGCTTGCATGGAAAAGGTAGACAGTTATATGAAGGGGGGTTGAGGAAACATTTTTCATGGTGAAGATGAGACAGGAACAATGGGATCCCCCAACACAGAGAATGGAGCCAAAGGGGCCATGGACCACAGAGTCAGAACAGATGCCAAAATGGAAATCCCCCTTTCCAATGGCAGTTATAGCATCCTGGCAAACAGCTATAGGTGGGTTCAGTTTTGAACCAGACAACAGATGTGTCTTATATCTCTCTCCTGTTTTTTTTTTTGTTTTTTTTTTTTTTTAATATAGTGATGTGTAAATCAAGTAAAATGAAAGCCAATACCACACACACATCATGGCAGCACCAGCAGATTCCTTTCCAATTTAAGCAGAGAAAAAAAAATTCACTGCCAGAGGCAGCTGTGTATAGTCATTCCTACCTACATCCCTTCCTTGAAATTGGAGAGATCTCAGTTTATGAGGTCCAGAATCCCTTGTGAAGGTTGATTTCCAGTTTTGCAGTACAAGAGAAAACCATTTTGAAATTACAAGATTGTCAAAACACAATTGAGCTCTAGAGACAAGTATTCCTGAAGATTCTTGGGAAGAGTGCAGTAAATTTTGTAAATACTCTTTTTCTGCATTTATTTGTTCATTTTGAAATGAAAAGGGTACTGTAAAAGCTTAGATATTGTCAAGACAATTATTTAACTGTCCTCTGAATCATCCAAAATCAAAGGACCAAACCTTGTGAAAGGGCAAAATTTCATGATCAGACCTTGGAAGCTACAGGACTTGTTAGGCTTCCAGACACCCACCATTTAATGACTTCCATTTATTCCTGACTAGAACAAGAAGTAGCAACAGTTTGTGTGTGAGTGTATGACTTAAACACTGAGAAGGCAAAATAGTATCTGGATTTCTCTTACTGCAGTAAGCACTGGAGGTGAGACAAAATAATGTCTCTGATTATCCCTTTAGGCATTTGACTGTCAATATAGCAGAGAAGAAAACACTGGAAAAAAAAAAAAAAAAAGGGAAACACTGCGTGTGAACTCTGCACAAAATACGTTACGGAGTTAATAGCCTGATACTCAGCTGATTTAAACCAGCATTGTTACGTTAAAATCAAAGAAGCTCTGCGAATTTAATGTTGCTAAGGATGAGGTGATTAGCTATTTCCATTGCCTGGAAAAGCACAGGAAAAAAAAAAAAGAATTTTTTAGAAATTCTTGAACAAAACTGAGCAATATTTTACTGTATCTTATGTACATGACTCTTAGCAATGGGAAGAAAAGAGCCCTTAACAAAGTAAAACCAGCAAATTTATTTGTGAATGCTATCTGACAGTACTAGTTTTCATTTGTAAACAAGGCTCAGTTCAATAACAGATTATCCATTTTATGTGAAGCTGAATTCAAATTGCTGCTTTTCTCATTAAAAAGGGATGTTCCCCTTAGATTAAAAGGAAGGTGGACTATATCAAAACCTCTTCCAATCCAGTTTCAGTTCTTCCCCTATGGCGTCCCTATTCTCAATTCAGACTTATTTCTATATTTATTTAAGAAGTCACTCTTCCAGGATCTCATGATGTGTTTAGCACATGGACGGAGCATGGAGTTTGGTGCCAGGAATGCAGTGCAAGAGGAAGGAAAAAGAAAAAAAAAAAAAAAAAAAAAAGGAGATCTGAAAAAAAAAACAAAAAAACACAGAGAAAACAAGAAAAAAAAAAAAAAGGAGATCTGAAAAATAGAACACAAAAACACAGAGAAAACAAGCAAACAAATGAACCAAAACACACTGGGCTTCAAAAATGAGCAACCACAGTGGGGTTCCGCTGCAATTTGATTATGTAATAACCTCTTTTCTTTCCCCCAGAAGGTAACGCAGAGCTGTGAAGTTCCAATGTAATACAGAGGATGTTGTTTGTTAGAGTGGAAACAAAGTGACAAGCTAGTTATAATGCCAGGCCTGTTTCCGATACTTTGGGAGAAATACGGACGTTATGCGTTGAGTGTCAATTTGAGTTAGTTTTATTTAGTTCTAGGAATAGAAAGGCTTTGCCTGGCTCCCAGGGTGCACATAGCAAAGGTTAGACCCTTCCCATATGCTGAGTTTACTTTAGCTGTAAATTATATGCTGCGATAGAGGAGCATGGCATTTCTCATGAGTGAAGTACTGCCAAATTGGTTTGTAGGAAAGAAATGGCTCTTCTTTAATCTTTTCCTTACTATTTGTCATGGATAAAATTCCTCCACCTTCTCGCAGTGCACGGTGCCTTACTCTTAAGAGCAACGCTACTGCAGGATATGGTATTACTAAATTTGAGGATGGTTTTGTCAACTCTCACTGTGTTTTAATCATGGGAGTGGGAGTGAGTCAAAAGTTTTGCACAGATTTTCACCTGTGTTTTTTCCATAGTGAAAGGTGCTGTGGATGGTAAAGCAGAGATAGGAACAGTAGCTACCCATAGAACTCGATCGAGACATCTGGTAAGTTCTGGTATTTGACATTCAGCATGTGGGTTTGTGTGGATCAATGTTTAATTAACAGTACCTTGGGCCTTTCTGAATAAAATTACAAAAGACTATTCAGCCATAGTTTGTCTCTCAACCGGTCTTGGAATAGGCTTGTTGCATAACTGAAGAACTGTGCCAATTTCGGCTTATTTCTGCCAACATACTGGGATTGTCATGACCATGCAATGTAATATAAAGACATACTGGTAACTGGGAATACCAGGGAACAGAAGTGAGTTTTGAAATGGTTACTCTACCCGTGATTTAAAATAGAGATGAACAAAGAGTTCATGACAAATGATTCTGTTCAAAATCAATCAGATCAACCACCAATTCGTATATAATTGATTTTCTACTAAAATAATTGTACAAGGCAGCTCTCTGCAAGTGGAGAGTCTAATACACTGATTTTTAAGGTTCTGCTTCTTTTCACTAACATGTCTTTCTGGGGACAAACGTTTAGGCAATTACTGTAATTATGATAAGAACTCCATTTCCCATATGAAGTACAGAAAATGAGTAGCCACACAGGACTATAATTACATTTACCCCCACCCCCGCCAAGAAAATCTTTCACTCAGACAGTATGAGATTGTTTATTTGATACATCAGTGTTAAAATCATACAAACACACATGGAAGAAAATTAGGAATTAAATTATGTCTTCTCTTTGAGTCCCATTAGGGGAGCTGAAGGGAGCAAAGAGAGGACAAAGTAATGTGAACTCAGTGTGAAGGAATGTAGCTAATGTTCCTTATCTGACCTCATGCTGAGCCACAGCACCAGTGCGGAGCAGTTCTTCTATGGCATCGTCCTCATACCCCAGCATGCCCTTCAGTATCTCCACTGTGTGCTGTCCGACAAGCGGAGGTGGTTTGGGATGTGACACAGCAAATTCACTGTATCTGACACCTGGTCCTGTAAAAAAAGCAGACAGGAGGGAAATTATTTTCAAAAGTTACTGCCCATATTTATACTGAAGTGTCTAGGTTAGTTTAAAGGCAAGTAGCTCATTTTCAGGGCAGTCCTATTAAAGTCCTTATCACAGAAATGTTACATTCTGGAATTATAGACTAAAAAAATTTCAGTTCACAGTAACATATCAATAAGCCAGGTTTAAGTAGCTCAATCAAATGCAGAATTTCTGAATATTTGCCAAACATTTAGAAAGGCTTCCCCTTGTTCCCAGTGGTATATTTATCGGGGTGCTCTGGGTCATACTACATCACAGGTCTGCCACTCTCTGCTAGCTGAACGACAATGCTCAGCCCACACAATGGGATGTGGTGCAGAAATCCCCACACTCTGTCTACAACAGGAGGCAGGACAACCATAAGAATGCAATGAAATGTAATGTTAACACACTGTTACTGATGTCAGGGCAGTGCACCAGCTAGCAACAGCTCAAGTACCCCTGCAGCACGCTCCCTTGTCCTGCGGTGATGTAGAACTGACATCATGCACAGGAAAGATATCCCCAGCTTGTTCTATGTTTTCTGTCAAAAACATAGGTAGCAGCCATGAGAAACTCAACAATGATTTATTTATTCTGACAAAAATAATTTCACAGGTGGAAGTCACTTTGGGAAGCTGGCAACATTATGAATATATATCTATTGCAGGTAGTCAGATGTCTGTTTTTAGCAACAGAGATTTCAGTGTAGTTCCCTGCAGACAAATAGCTATACCTTTACTGTCAGCCTCAGAAGAGAGAATGGGCCACAAATTTACTCTAGGATCAAAACTGAGGTATACACTCAGCGTATGCATACAAAGACTAACTATTTTATAGAGAAATAGAGGTCAATAATTTCCCAAATTGTCAGCTGTAACTTTTCTTTAATACAAAATACAACAACCTTTGGTGCTTTGGACAATTGGCAAAAGGATTTCTCTATTCATAGTTATGGTATTTACAGAAGAAGTTACACATAGTTATGTCTTTGCCTATGACACTACAGCTTTACTTAGAAATGCAAAGAAATACATAGGGCATTTTAATAGGCAGAACAGTGTTTGACTTATTTTGGAAGAAATAGGATATCAACCAGCAAGGGAAACGATCCATAGCAAGAAGTCATCCTATAAAGCCATGGGCAGGGAAGTTCACTACTTGAGTTACTACTTTTTTGAGGAGAGATACTGACAAAGGTCATCCAGCATGCCAAAATATGTCATTTTTTCAACAGTCTTCATCACCTGTGATCAAATGGTTAATACAGTAAAGGTATCCGCCTCCAAGCAGAACAAAATAAAATAAAGGGTGTTTAGAACAACAGCTTTTTTCAAGCTGATTTGGTAGGTTCCTGATGAGTATGCTCCCAGAAAGCATCAGGTATGGTTCCTGTTTTTAAAAAGGAAAGGAGGTAGAATTGGGGAATAGTGGACCAAATAATTTAACTTCAAGTTCCATTAAATACTGGAACAAATAATCACAGTGAAATTACTCAGGAGACGAGTAACAGCCAGAATGTATCTATTAAGTACAAATAGTGTACACTCGATCTCTTGTCTTTTTACCAGAAGGGCTAGAGGTAGATACATCCCATCTAACTTTAGATGCCAATAGTCTACAAATAGATGTTTAGTTGTTTAATCTCCCTTTGGAGTCACTGCAGATGAAAAGACACACAGTGTAATTCTTCTAAGATAGTGGTAAATGAGTAAACTGGCCAGATGAACTGTGATCACCTATGTTTCTCCATACAGAGGCTAGACAAGTACCTCAGATGCAGACTTCTACCATCCAGACATCTGAAGCAGGTGAGATGACCCTCTGACTGCTACAATGCCAGATCAAGATTTGAGTTTCAGAAAGAAAATTATCTGCTACTTCCCATAAACTCACTAAAGAAACATGGTCTAGGTAAATCCAAAGCCAGGTGCAATACCGAGAGGGAAATCATATTCAGAGAATTGCTACCTGGGATCTTCTAAAACAGAAGAACATTTCAAGTGAGCTCTAGAGGAATCTGTTCAGGACAAAGCACTAATCAGCGTATTTTTAGTTCCATCGGCTGATGGAACTCAGATTTTACCTGCTCAGGCTTCTGAGGACTTCAAACCAAAACTGATTGTGAAGCAGATTTCACAATGACCTGGCTATGCTGGAGAAATGGTCTGATAAAACAGAGTGATATGCAATAAAGTCAAGGGGAAGGAACTACATTTAATTATATAAATCCAGGGCAGGGGAAAAATAGCAAGGTAGGAATAGCTAGGGGTTATTCTAGGTCACAAAGTGAGGATGAATCAACAACATCACGCTGTTGCGAAAAAGGCAAGCATCTGCAGGTCACATAAAATAATCTTTTTTCTCTAGAGAGAGCTGGCAGGTCACAGCTGGAGCAGCGTCCAATGTGGGGTCCCCACTGCACAACCATCTGGAACACCTGAAGAGGTTCTACAGCACAGCAACCAAAATTTTTCAGAGAAAACATGACAGACTGAACAAAGTGGGATTGTGGGCCTAAAGAGAAACTTCAAAAACTGTCTTCGAAAAATGTAAAAACAACCAACAACAATAAAAACCCCTCAAGCCCCTCAAAAAACCTATGTGACCTTTCCATAAGGAGGAAGTACAGCCTTTTTCATGTCGATGATATACAAGAAATAATTGATTTCAATTGCAACAAAGAAAACTGAAGTACTAGAAAATAAACTTTTAGAATGGTAGGGGGAGCAAAATGCTGAAACAGGCCATGCGAGGAGGCTGCAGAATTCCTATCAATCAGGTCTTCAGAAATAAAATTATTCTGGCATAGCTGATCCTATGAGTGATTCTTGGGGTTTGCTGATGGATTAGATGATGTCTCACAGTCCCTTCCACCTACTAATATTCATGAAAGCTAAGAAACAGCTCACATTAGGAATAACTTTTCTATTAACTTATTCCCCTAATTCTACTCACTTTGAACATACTCAGTTAAATTTTTAGAGGAAATCTCAAGTGAGACATCAGTATATTTTAAAGGGACAGGTGACATCACTAAGTAATATTTGTATTAATTCTTCTTCCTAGGGCTGACTGAGGGCTGAACGGGCACTAGTGCAAGCCACAGGAATGATCTGCCTGTGCCAACTGAAATGCTTCTGAAGATAATTTCAGAGCAAAAATGTCCTTTAGAGATTTATTAGTCTAGAAATTCAACATAGCCACAAAACTATTAGGCAATTTCTATTTAAAAAAATAATATTATATAGATATAAAGCAGTATTATTTCATGTGTGTGTATCTGAGAACTCAGCAAACCCTCAAAGGAACTAGTTTAGTAGCTATACTCTTTTCACTTGCTTGTGCAAATTTTTGCTAGAATAAAACTGTGTATCTCAAAGCCTGGGAGTTTTTTGCAGTGATATCGAAAGACACAGAATAAAACCTCTAATGAGAGAAAACCAAAATTGACATTAAGTGTACAACAGGCATAGAAAGCTTCACACTTCCCAAAGAAATTAATCTTACAAACTAGAGCATGCTAGAAAATTGCACAGCAATTATAAAACCAGTGTCTTTCTTGAGCTTTTATTGTTTGATGCATCATTCATCATGCTACTTTTCACTTTGATAGAGTTATAAAGTTATCTACATTCATTCAAAGGAGCTACTTGCTAATGATCCATCATTAACGATTCTCTGTTCTTTCCTTGTGTAACTTCTACTTGGCTTCTGTGTCAATTAGGAGGGTGCAAAGCTTGCCAGTCAGGCTTCAGCAATCCCACGCTCCTACTGAACAACGCTCCCAGAGAGCAACCAGCAGAATGCTATGCAAATGCTAATTAAACACAACTGCCTTATGAGGAAACCATCCCTTGAGGCAGAGAGAGGTGAACTGCTTTAATTAAGGTCAGAAGCATTTGCATGTGGGTGAGTTACAGTGAGCCTTGCAGCTGAAAACAGGCCTTTGCTGGGGTAGAAGCAGGGTTACTGGTTGGAGGAGGTAAGACAGCAGTCGCCTATGCATCCTGGCTCTAAGCAGGGCACTATACTCAATTCAGCTGGTAAAGGGACACATATGGTCACCTGAAAAAAAGCCAAGAAGGAATGAGTGGTAGCCGTGATTTACCTTTGTCCTGTTAAATGAAGAGGAGCCTGTTTCTCTTTTGCTTTGATTGTCATTGCCAGTAAATCAAAGACCACTTTCACCACATTTAAATTCTAGGCTTATCTTCTTTTAATACATGCTGTGCATACCACGTAATGTACAAAAGTTAGTAGTGCAACAATAAATCAAAATTTGTATCAGCTGCAACCACAATGACAATTGTGTACCCAGATATCTTGAAGGCTTCCCCGATACTTAAACTTAACGTCATCATAATAAATTCTATTTCTTTGGCGCCTATCTACTATAGTATTGCTAGGCATCAAACTGAGCTATTAGGTTAAGACACACTAAATACATTAAAGCAAAAGACAAAAATGAGATAAACCCACTGAAACAGGTCCACAGGAAGGGCTCTGCAAGAATGAAATGCCTTTGAACATTCACCCTAAATAGGTGAAATATGCAGCAGCCTTTGCAATTGCTGAGATTTGGGGCTGCAGAAGCAAAATCAATTCTACTCTACAAGTAGCAGAACTCAAAGTTGAATTTCAATTATATTAAAGGTGCAAAGCACAGTATATAAAAGTGGATAAAGGTACTAATCTTTGCTTTGTCCTGACAAATAGCAGTCCTGCAGCATTGTGCAGCAGTCACCGGATAATGCTTTTTCTACAGCACAGGTTAGAGCATATTGAAGCAATCTAACTCTCAAACTATATAGAGGGAATCAGGCCTGGGGACAGCCAAGCTCAGGGAAAACTCATGATTATTTGTTATTAGTCAAGTGGGACAAGGAAAAGAAAGAGGAAGTTTGAGCTAATGTATGTGTACACGTTCTGTTGCAACATATCATCTACATTTGCAAAACAGAGCAATGAGAAACCCAATGCCACTCATTATTTAGTTCTACCCCAACTCACAGTGTAGTTTATATACATGTAGGAATTGCATGAAAACAAACCAAACACTTATGCTTCTTCCAATAACATGGTGTTGCTACATAACAGTTTTGCAATTCCAATGAGATATTATCAACAGTCAACAGTGATGGTCCAGAGCCAATACATTTGCACCCAGATCCCATAAAAGCTACAGGTCAAGTGTTCGGAGCGTGCAATCCGAAACTGGCCTAAAGGAGGATCAGCAGGAAACAAGCAGTGACTTTTAAGGTAATGAAAAGGAAAACAATACAAAATAAGTTAGCAAAAGGGGCTTCATGGTTGCCATGAAGGACATTTGGGCGTTAGACGTGATGTGTGCAGGGATATGTTACCAGGAGTAGACCAGCGAGACTTCATTTTGAGTGACTGGTCTCCTCCCTTTGGTGCCAGCCATGACTTCTGTCCATCCATTATTCACAGCTGAGATGATGGGGTGCCTGCGCACACAGTGCAGCCCAGCTTGGCTACACTGCCTTTACACCAGGCTTCTTCCCCTTGATGAAACACAGAGTAGAAAAGTACACATACACAAAAAAACTTACTAAAAGCCCTGCTAGTGTGAGTAGTGCACACAGGCTTCAAGGAAATCTCCAGAAAGAATGTTCCATCTTAAGATGTTAAGAGTTCCATCTTAATTGGGGAACTCCCACATTTTTTAATTTCTTACCACAGATCTGAAAGTTTAAGAGCTTGGGGGACTTTTCAGGTATCTATTTAATCGCTGGGAAAAATCCCTTCCTTTTGCATGACATTAGAGCCGGTGATTTACCTTATCTATTACAACCCGTAATAGATCTGGGGAAAAAAAAAAGCAATATAAGGAGATAATTTTCAAAGACTTGCTCCTCCTTCCCTCACTGCAGCTTCCACTTCCTCCCCCACTTAGAGCACAGCCACACAAAGCGTTCACTTGGCATCCGGCACAGCCGAGAGGATGGAAAACTTTGGCAGGATGAATAGGAACGGGGAACTGAGAGTGAAGAGGATGGACAAACTTTTTCAGATGGAAATAAAAAGAGTAAATCTCCTTCTAGATGCCATATAAACACAGATATAAATAAACCCATAAATAGTAGTGAACAGTAAAATCAGTAGTAAATAGTATCAATACTAGAAATTTCTACAAGCCATCTGTCTACCTTTTCTTGTTTGGCCAATGCTGACACCCATGGGAGAGCTCTGAGGACCGTTCAACGTCACAAGAGTCAAGAATGTGAAGACTGAAGCATTGTGAGGGGAATGAGTTGACAGGCAGAGCACAGACACAGTTTATGTGTGATAGTCATAGATGAGTGTCTAAAAATCAGGCCACTTTTAAGCCCACACTTAGGCGTTCAAAGCATCTGTTACACAATTCTTAAAAACCTTTGCCAAGTACGTTTATAAAAGTACTTTCTTACCTGAAGCTGCATAGATAGAAATGCATTAAAAAACATTTTATGTATTTCCTATCAACCAACATCCTGGATATAATCAGTGTAAATACCACTCAACATTTATATAATGCATTTTCAAAGTGTCACCATACTAACTGTACCTAATTAATCTTGCATGACTGCTGGAGTAAAGGAAATCATTTATCAGTCACTCTGGCTGCATATTTGAGAGTAATCCCGCATAATTACACCATTCAAATAACGCAATTTTGCGAGAGGACTCTTGGCACCAAAAAGCTTTAAGAACGTTGCAGTAAGGTGGTGTCTACTGCTTCCCACGTGTATCGCCTCGCAAGGCTGAAAATTTGGCCTAACTTTTTGTACAGACTCACATGGTCCCACTCCTTCCCAAAACCCCCAAAGACCTTAAAAGAAGATTCAAAGACAGACAGGAAGGAAGATGACCTGTAAGAATACCCAGAGGTAGCAATTTTAAAGAATCGTAAATTCCCTAGGTAATAATATGTAGCTCCATTTCCTAAGGAAACAAATTTATGTGTCTGTGCTGTCTTTCTAATCATCTGTTTGTCTGCCTTGTCCCCACCACACACAGTAACTTCTGAACTTGTCAATCTTGACAAAAGCACAGAAATCCCAAGGAAAATTAAGTTCTTACCAGTGTTGTGAAAATTGGCAGCTGCTGAAGGACAGACACCCAAATCTCTGCCCTGATGACATTAAAAAAGGCTACAGAACTCAGCTGTTATATATTCTGTTTGGCTGCAAATGGCTTACGGGTAAGTACAGACATAGCTCTGTAAGAGCACATACTGTCCTTCACTGGGGAGACAAGCCATAAAAGACATGAGGAAACTCCAGGTTATCATAAGGATTACATATAGGTTTTATAAAGGATGTAACTCTGAAGGAAAAGACTATCTAGTTCCAGTGTTCATGGAACAACTTCTAGGCATCTTTGCTACAGTACTGTGGAAGGTGCATTCAGGCTGTGCAAGCCCAAGGCAAGGAAGTTAGAGACTTCTAGTTTAACATAAATTGCTCTTGCAGGAAGGAGCTGAAGAACTAGATGGCAAAGAAGAGTAACTGGGAGAAGCCTTGAAAACTCGAAAAGGAAAAACCTGCAGAGGCAAGCCTAAACTAAATCCAAGCTAAAAACATAATTTCTCTCAAGTCATAATCTAATCAATACAAAACTCGATATATAATCCCACCACAGGATGCGGGTTAACCACAGGATGCGTACCTAATGCAGAAATTACGGGGTGAGGCTTAAAGGCCTGTGCTACACAGGAGGTCAAACTATATGATCGTAATGGTTATTTCTGGGCATAAAACATATGAATTTCTGAAATGCCCATAAGCAAAACTGTTTCCACGCAACAGGGCTGGCGTTAAGATGGCCCACCGGAACCTCCGCTGATACTGAGGAGGTCAAGCCACATATTGTTTCACGTAGACATCTTTATTGTAAAACGAAAGGCCTTAACTACTGTACCTTAAGGAGAGTAGTTAGTGAGAAGTGTGCTCCTAGTATGGAGCAAGAAAAATCAAAATGCTACCTGAAATGAGCCTCCCGTAAGGACAGAGAATTGCCTAGTTGCAACACGCTCACATGATCCTGGAAGCTGAATCATGCCCCCGGCTGCGCAGGAAGGCAAGAAGCTCCTTGGGGCCCTCCTACTGAGCCTGCTGAAAACTATTTCCATGTCCCATGCCTTGTGGTTAGTGTGACCCTGCGTGTTGGAGTAAGACACGCCAGCCAACCCTGAAAGCGTCTGCATCTCCTCAGTACAGCAATTTGGCCTTTCCTCTGTGTCCTGTCTCCAGCTATAGGTTAGATTCTCTGGCTGTTCGGAGACCCAAAAGTAATCCTCCTGGCCAGCTGTGCGTTGTCAGAGTGGGAGCAGATGAGCTCTTCCTTGCAGATGAGCTCTTCCTTACTCTTTAGGCAACCAGATGAAGCCTGGATACCTGAAGTTGATTCTAGTCTCTTAATTCAGGGATGCAAGACAATGCACACTGAAGAACATAACACTGCCTGATCCTAAGGATGGGTATCATTTTCTCTCTAATCTCTTACTTGCTAAAGCAGCACTTTTTCAGGGTAGGAGGCTTCAAGCTTTTTCTAAACAGCTGGTAAAAATAACTAAAAATTAAAAAACCTCGGGGCCTTCTTTTAACAGAAATTTGAAAGAATATTCAAAACGTTCTCCTGAGCGACTTCTGAAAATGCATTTAACGTTCCCAAACACCTTGACAAGGTCCACAAGTCTGATCTTCCAGCTGCTAGGGAACATTTTTCTGTGGCCTATCCTTGAAGTCTTTGTCTATTTTTTTCTGTATTCTCCTGCACATGTGGACATCAGAACAGGGAACAGATTATTGCACAGAAGAAAAAGCATTTTTATATGTCCCCTTTTTATACCTCTAAAGCGCGTACCAGCTCTTTTCAGTACAGCTGGTAATGGGAATTTATGTTAAGGTGATTATTTGTGATGGCTCAAATCATGCTTCTCTGTCTCTTATCAAAACCAGAGGTTTTGAAACCTGTTCCACAGGTCTACCTGGCATTCCTGTCTGATGGCAGGCAGAATAGAAAGCGAGCTGTGTGGCAAGCAGTTTATGACAGCAGCAGTCTATCACATTGCTTTGCTTTAGTTCCCTAACCTCACCACAACCCATCTGTATATTAGTACTGATGATTTATTAATTTATTTAGGATGATTAATGTCTTACGATATCCATCTTAGCCTGTTAATAAAAAGAAACTGAGAAAGGAAAGCCGCCTTTAGTCCACCTGTAGCAGAACTATTCTCAATCACTTCTGAAGACTTTCACACTGACTAATTTTTCCTCAACAATCCCTTGTTTTGGCCAAAGGATTAAGTCTCAAAAGGGGTATATTGTTATAAAAAGGCAAAGATCAGACATTTAATTAGATGTCAAATCATGTGTCTGTCATGTGCTCTATGCATATTGCCACACACATGTATCCGTCACATCTTTAGACTGTTCCTCTGTGGCCACAATACACAGGCATATAAACCTTCACATTTGGAAAATTCAACAGTCGGTCAGTACTTTCTTGCCTGGTTAGTGACCCACACCAAGTAAGTATCTGCTGAGTGAGTATTAAAATAATGGAAAAAGCCATCAGCTGCAGCACAGCCAAGGAAATTCTGGTGGTTGAAATTCTTCGGCACAGACGACAGCCAGGTAGCTCTATGTTTGAGCACCATGGAAATATTTGGAACTCGATTCTCAAGCAAGGCATCTGTGATTAAGTAGGGCTGAGCGCTATGCACAGCCTGATCACTCTTCCAAAAGCTCTCCCACTCCACCCTCCATTTACTTCTGCTGTCCCTTGTGCAGCAGAATGAGGCCAGTTCCAGTGCACAGGGACTTTCCCTGGCAAAGGAAGATGGGAAGGGATTTGATACTTTGTTTTAGATTACTTGAAGAACTGCAAATTACATTTTTAGCTCTTTTTGGGTAAGATGCCCAGACTCCTTGAGGCATAGGCTACTAAAAATGCTGGCTGAGTTTCGAAAAGCACTGTGCAATCTGGGATGACTCTGTTTTGGAGTGTCATACTTGAGACATCTTTAAAGGGGCCCAGTTTCCAGAAAAAGCTGAGGACATCTGAAAATCTTTCTCTTTCAGGATGTCTCAATTTGCCTGCGCGGAGACATCTGGTATTCAAAGTAGGCAAGAAGAGCGAATATCCCTTCATTGAGCAGGGGAAAGTAAAACTCTAGACATATAACTCCTTTTAGCAACTTCTTTTTTCCTATTTCCTATTTAAAAGCAATCATCAGGTTAATCTTAGGTTCTTTAAAGGGAAACAGAGTGCTTAAAATGGAGTCTGGGAGTGGGACTAGAGGCAGGGCACACTGCAGATTAGGCTGCTTTTTTCCACCGATTTCTAAGTGACAGTTCGATCAATCTCGTCTCAGTGTGAAGGACTGGGAACAGCTTTTTGGCTTTCCATTGTCTGCTGCCAGTGCCTGACATGTGATATTCAGCTCATCGACTTGCAAATATCAAAGCAGTATGGGGCAGGAGAAACAGCCGTCTCAAACCAAGCAGCCTTCAGTTTGGTTTTTGGTTGCCCGGGCATGCCGATGTGAGCGTGTGTGTGTCAGTTAAGTACGGGCTGGTTCTGTATCTAAGTTCTTGTGGTTTCTAACATTTGCCAGCCTTTACTCCATCAGAAGGGATTTCAGCGCTGCGTTCTACCCTACAATGGGCAAAAGAGTCAGAAATCATCTCTCCTCGCCCACAAAGACTAGAGTAGGATTAAGAAACAGAAATTTAAGTCGGACACACCCATGAAGAGGAATGAGGCACAAGGTTAGGAAGCCATCCAAAGCTCGGTTGCCTATCCCCTTACTAAACTAAACTAAAAAGTCTCTTTTTGCTCAAGAAGACAGCAGAAAAGCTGGGGAACAAAAATTAAAATCAGATTGAAACCAGCCATGCGTAAGCAATATCCCATCTTAAATGTGTGCAGATCAGTTTCATTAAAATATTTCCCCATTCTCTCTTTTTCCACCTCCTAATACTTTGGCTGTTTCCTTTTGCTCCCCTTTAAAGTGCAAAGCAAAATACTTTTACTGACGTCGTTTGTAATTTTGAAGCCCTAATCTTAAGCAGCAGGTGCTTAGTTTTAATGGAATTTTTCCATCCCTGAATGTCTGGGAGCATCAGTAGCACCTCCCTCCTACACAGCCCCTCACCTTTGATCCTTTGCCATTTGTACTTGTGGGTTTTCATTTACTGTATTTCTTCTGCTTTTCCGCAATCTGCTTTTTCACTGCAAACCCTTCGACCTCTCCTCTCCTTTCTTTTACCTCATACGATTGGCAAGTGTTGTCTCCTAAAAATCCTTATAAAATATGAAGGGCCTTGCTGCCTCTGGCCTCGCTATCTCACAGCGCTGTGTCTACTTTACACTGCACTGGCAATTTAAAAGGGCCTTGGAATGGTTGTAAGTATTTGCATCACAAGAACAATTATATTTTAATTGCCAGAGGTCCTAGGGTTTCTCTGCACAAAAAACTGGAACCAAAATAACAGTTGGTTTTAGTTCATACAATTAGTTATTCTGGAGTAAGTCTGTGTGTGGGCACTTTTGTTCCATACTAACAGTTTTTGTTTCCATTTAATTTTAGCTTTTTGGTTAATCTGATTTTAGTTGATTTTCTCTTATAATTTCCTATTTTGAGTTAATGCAAATGATTTTGTACAGGCATCATCTCAAGCAAAATCCAAGAGAAAAGCATCCACACTCAGTTTGCAACGACATATCTAAAAGCGTGGATTGAAAATGGGATCCACATCCTAACATGAGAACTGGAGATGCTGCAGTAAGCAAATGCCTGCTTTGCCTTGGTGCCGGTAGATTACTCCCAAACACGGTATAATTTAACAAAGTCTAATCATCAGTTGTTTCTTGTATCCAGGAATGTATCTCCCTAGTTTGTGCTTTAGTTAAGTCTTCCAAATGTATTTGTCTTTGGTTATTAAAGAACAGTTGCTTTTTATCTTCATTTGCCTTTCTATTGCGTATCAGATAAAAACGCATATTAGTATATAGTCCCTGCTCAAAAAGCAATGACGTGCCGCAGAAATGAACATAACCTTATTCCCTAATAACTTGACACGAATTTGACTGAAAACTCTGTCTTTTAAAATATGAATCCGCATTGTGCAGCAGTAAATCACAAGGGCTCACATAGCCTTCTCATAACTAACTTTTAATTGAGTTTTCCATTCTTAGCAAGGCAACCCAATTCCAGAAAGTCATACCAGCCACTTCCTTAATCCACAAAGCTCAGAAGCTATCTTCTGCCCTGACAGCATGCAAAAATGTTTAATGCTAACACAAATACCTTTCATAGATTATTCTGATTCTCAGGCTGATTTCTAAGCCAGCTGTTCGCTGCCTGATTCAATGTGCAGATTTCATTTTAAAACACAGAATATTCCCTGGTTACCTGCCATATAACTAGATCTTACAGGTGTAGGGCATGTTTGTAATGCTTGTTCATCCACTTGCAGGAAAAAAAATCATAAAATAAAATACTTTGTGTAGCTTTCCTGGATTCTAATGTTTTCTTCCCAACTTTCAGATACTGTATCAACTGAAGAATGCCAGGAATTACTTCATGCTTTATATATGTACCTGTTACAGATTATATTTGTTAATTTCAAAGCCAGCTGCTATTTTTGCTTGAAGTAATCCTTGATGGTACACTTTTTAAATATACATATAAGAAGAGCTGCTTGCTATGACATACAAACATTTAAATCTACCTTGATTATAGATCTGTTACTGTTTTGTTGTTTTTCACATAAGTAGGGTAACTGGCTTCTGGCTTCTCCTGGGGCTTATTCTCTGTATGGTAGTTTTGACACACAAGTAACACCAAATACGAAAGAAAACCATGAAAATATAAGAAACGCATCAGAAGAAACTAACAATCATCTAATAGTAAGGTCAACCATAGTACAGACTGCGGAGTTGGGGATCCAAACAGTTGGATTTGGATCCTTGCTCTATTACCAATCAACTCTGTGATCACAGGAAAATCACTTTCCCTTGCCATATCCTTATACTTCCCGTACAGTTTTGAGAGCCTTGCCTAGATTATAAAATGTTAGGGACTGGAATTGTCTCTTACTCTTTGTTTATACAGTCTCTGACACAACGGGCCCTGTTTTGTATTGGAATGAAATACAAATACTAATTTTCTGATATCCTGTCTCCCAGAGCTGCTTCAGAGGAGTATGAACCATTGTCCCAAGTTATATCTGATAAATTGTGCATTACTCTGTTGTGGGAGAGATTTCTTTCTAATACGAAATCCATCTGTCTTGCTGTGCTGCAAGTGATAGTTTCTGGGCAGAGAGCATACTAATTGCAGGATTAAACTCTTAGCTAACTCTTGGGTGGAAACTCTTTCCCATAATGTGGTAGAAAACACATGTTGGTTTCTGTCTGCAGATCCTTGAACATCACACACTGATCTTGACTGGGATATTTAGGTTCTCTATTGAAGTATGTCTGTGCAATATAATTCAATTAAAAGTAAATAATAACTAGCTATCAGAAAGTATTATTGAGATTTTAGTGGCTCCAGTACTACTTAGCTGGTTTAGTTGAAGCTAAACAATTTTAGCTTCAATTGAAGCCTTTGAAGGCAGAGACAATTGTGCTGAATGTAATGAATTCTGCACCTTCTACAAATAAGTAGCACACAGACTTAAAGCTGAAAAATTAACTGTAATTTTTGTTAACTGTCTTAGGATCATTTTAATTTTACAAACAACCAGAGACTTGAAACATTTTCAATCTAAAGTACTTCTTTATATAACATTTCACTATAATATCTCTCATTTCTGTGGATGTGCACATTATTTATTGTTCACTGAGGTGAATGACTGACATTATTGATGTGACACAGACCCCATTGGCAAGCTACAAGAAACAGCTGGGCCCCAACATCTTTTCTTCCCATGGGTACATACAGGGGGCAGATACCAAACTGCCAACCACAGATGTGGAAGAAATCTTTCAGAAATTATTCTGCTTACACCTCATCTTTTTCAGGGCTCTCCAATCAAAAGCCACCTTGCTAACAAAATACTAAACTTCCCATATTATTAAAATGTACTGAAAATGCTGGAGACAACCACACTTTTCAAGAAAAGCTAGATTGTTAGACAAAGTTTCTTGTTGGTTTAATCTAATTTTTATGGTTGTGGTTGCAGTACGGCCATGAGACTTCACAGGTAGTATCGCCCAATCGAGAGCTCTCCACTATATTTTGCAATATTTAAATCAAATCCCCATGCCAGAAAGCATTAGTAAACCTAAGGACAAAGTTAGCTGGGTGGAGGTGGTGAATGGAGCAGGGTGAGATATGCAGTGGTCTGGGGCAACAGATGCTTTTTGTGCTCAGGAGTTCAGAAAAACATATTTGTGTTTGGGAAACCACAATTCCTCTAGAGCATGGGATTAAGGATTCTAGAGCAGAAGCTAAGGACTCCCGTCTCCTCTTACCACAGTGAGGTCTGCCTTTCCAACTAAGCTATTTCCATATTTCTCTGCCTGGCACTTCTCTTTGTCTCCTTTGCCAACTAACCACAACTGGGAAAACCTTCACCCTTTCACAGAAACTATGAAAGCTAACATAAAAGCAGAAAAACACCCATAGTGGCTCACCACACTAGATTGCTCTCTAACAGCGGTCAAAAGTAGATGCTCTTGAAGGAGTATGAGAATAGAACAAGAGCATCCAATATTTCCCCACGATATTTTCCCAGCCTCTAGCAATTCGCCATCGAGCTCCAGTATCCCACCCTCCTCTTATGCATACTCCCCTGCTCTTCCCAAATCCCTCTCCCTAGTCTCCCATTAACCAACGCCTACTCTGACATCCTGAGGATAATCACCACAAGGAACTTAATACACCATGAGATAATATATCCTATGTAGCTCAATTACTCATCAACCTTCAATGCTTGCTCTGTTCCCAAAGCCCAAAACTCCCCACGGCACTTTCCATTGAACCCTAAGCCCTATTCTCCTTCACTCCTTCTCCCACTCCTCCAAAACCTTCTACTGACCTTAAATATTGAATACTCTGAATGCTTGATATTCTTCACTATTCACATTTTTCCAGTTCCTTCATTAATCAGTGTACTCCCTCATCTATCTTACATAAGCTGACCAGTTGCACATTGTACAGTGAAAGCCATACTTGAGACAGAGGGAAAGATTAGCAAGTGCTTCTGACTAAATAGAACATATTTGCTGAATTCTTCCTCTGGATTTGTTAGATCTCTGCAGCTGGGATTTATCCTTAATGATAAGCCAAGTAACCCCACTTTGCGGCATGCACTGCAACCAACATATTTTAAGCAGGTGTGGGAAAATTCCGCAAAGCACTAATGATTCCTAAAAGTGCTAGCAGAACCTGAATTCATGCTGAAAGATGTAATGCCAATTTAATACATAGAGCGAATTTTTGTAATTTCTGTGTCTGGATTATTCAGTCTTCTTAGAGGCCGACCACAAACAAAACTAAAACCAGATTCAGATAAAGAAATCAAATGGGGTGGACTTACTTAATTTTACATTATTTAGAATGTTCAGTGGAACTATGCCATTTATGTACATGCAACAGCAATCTCAGGGTACCACAGACTTCGGTATTGGATACGAGAAATGGCCTTTCTCATCAGAGAAATCCAAATGTTGGGTTTTTGGGTGACTCGGAGGAAAGACGTGACCACGGCATCTTTATTCTTTCTCCTAGGTCAACCAATACGAGTGGACTCATGTAAAAAGAGTAGATATGCAGCTGCTTAAGTATGGCACTATGACTGGCTAAATGCAGGTGAGCATATGCTTCCCCTCCATGTCTATTCCCAACCAGCTTTGACTGGTAGTGTGACTAGAGAGAAATAAGGCCACATTTTTCACAAATGAGTGAGTGGGAACTCAGGATGCTTTTACTTTTGGATCTGAGCTGTTTGTGGTAGTCCTAATTTAAAGAAAGTGCACTCTCTGAAGTTGTCTTTCATACGTCTTCAGATGGGTAAGCAAAATCAAAAACCAAATCACTTACCAACTTTGAAAAGTTCACTTTAATTAGTATTTTTGTGCTGTAGCTGCCCTCTTTTGTAAAGCCTTCTGAATCCTTTTGAAAATGTTTAACAATGTTAGTCCAAATTCTATTAAAATATATACGTCCTGTTTGGTTTATAGACACAGCATACACGGAGAACACACGTCTGCTTTTTATGGTGTGCTTTCCGTGACATGTGGGAACTGCTGTTGAAATCTATGGCAAATGACAGCACGCAAATAATCCTTACATCTGTGTACAAGCAAACCCACAAGTTTCACAGAAGCTGCTCACATTGGATGATTTTAGAGTGAGAAAGACAGAAAAGCAAATCACATTATTTCTCATTAGTTTTAATTAAAGCAGTGGATTTTTTTTATTCCCATTAAACTAAGGTATATTTTATAAATTGAACAGTTTTTGATAGGATTCAGGTCCCAGTTTTTAAATTAAGCTTTGACTCTCACTGTCCACCACATTTAATTAAAAGACCATAAATACTGCTGCTTTAAAATAAAAGACTTAGGACCAGATTAAACAAATATTTAATCCTTTAAGCACAATATAAAATCAATGTGAAGGACTGTTAAAAAGGTTTAGGAACCAATGTATCTTGGTGAATCTGGGCTATCTTCAAGATTTTCTGAGCATTTCAGAAATTAGGTCCCTTTCTGAGAGTTCACAAACTGATAATCTAGGGAAAGTAAACCACTGATCACTTAAAATTCTTGGTTATTTCTGGATAAAAATCACAATGAATATACACAAATAATGTGCTAATTTCATTACAAGTTAGCACCAAGTTAACAATAACCTTTCAAGCAGAAACTATAGTTAGAGGAAAGCTCTTAAGAAAGGAAGGGAAAAGAAGAGGGAAAGGAGAGAGCAACTGTGAATATGGGAAAATAAAGGAAAAAACCACTATTAAGCTTTTAGAAGATTCACTTATGTTCATCCACATCTGAATCCCGATATGTCAAAATCAATAGTAGTAATAGCACTATGATCACGTGGAAAAATTCTTTGACTGTACTATGGTACTGTAGCATAGGAATACAGTGAAATCAGTCTCTTTCCAAGGTTTGGAAATTTTGAATGAAGTGATAGAAACAGAGGAGGCCTGAGGTTTACTAGAAGCCTGAACTACAAGGTGCAATAATTCCCTTAAGTGCAAATCAATTACTGTCTGTGATATAGTAACATGCTCTTTAGAATTGTTAAAAAAGAGGAGAAAAAGGGAAGAAAAACCCTACAGAACTGTAACACATTGTGCCTAAGAACAAATATTTGTAAAAAACAGTGTTTCTGATGTGATGGATGCAGTATCAATTCTTAGTCTTACACTTCCAGTGTAACTATATTTCACATTCATTAGTAAACAGAGTTTGGAGAAGAAATAAATTCCATATCAGAACACCTAAATTTCCATTTCAACTGCTTACATGTGGATGAGCATCCTATTTATACATACGGATATACTGATATTATATAGATGCATATGTACTTGCATTCATACGAGGGTTACAAGATACATATAATTAGGCAACACACATACAGTTGCTTCCATTAATAAGACACTGAGATTTTCAGATCCTTACTGTCCACATGGAGGATATTATTAATTAAAACAGGACCATGGTTTCAGGTTGCTTCCTTCTAACAAAAGCTGGACCCTTATGAAATGTCATCTTTGACATTCCCAATACAAATCTAATGGGGAACAACCATTGGAAACAGAGCCTTAAAATTCTAGCACTTTCACTAACTTGCTTTACATTAAGTTACTCTGTGTGGTTGTGATCCAGCAAACCATTTCGGTGTGTGCTTAAATGACCCAGTCTCCTCAGCTGTAACAGAGTGACAACAGTATTTGCTGACTTATCTCTTAGGGTATTGTGAAGACCGAGGGAACTCTTGGATGGAGCGCTGAAGTCGTAGAGCAGCAGCTGGTGCTGCAACCACTACGACTACTAAACTTTCCTTTGAACAATGATGCTAAACTTTTTCTGTGATGCATGTCAATATGCCTTGCTGCAATAGACTTGAGAACTTTACACTTAGTGGACATGTTCCCTTATGGTGTTTTCCCCCTCCCTTAGTCCTAATCTCCTTACTGTCCACAATCAGAAACCTGGCTAGGCATGGCATTGTCTCCTTCCCACTGATACATCCTCTTTTCTTTCCAGAAGAAACTAGGGCAAGGGACAATGAGAGCCCAGATCACAGAGAGCAGGGATGTTCAGCCAGCTGGATCTGTGAGCTGTGAAAGCCCCTGGGTTGCAGAGAACAGAGTCGTGGAGATCAGACATAAAGAGCAGGGGAAGAGGCAGTGAGAGACCAGAGCCTGGAACATGTCATTGCTCCTCTGCAATAAGGAAAGGATGGCCTTGTGATGAGTAGGTACTCAAGGACTGCAAAGCATGAAACTCATTTATTGTGACCTTAGGGAAATTGTTCTTTGTCCCATTCCTGTGAAACAGGGATAACAGTTCTTAAGTGGTTCTCACAGTGTCATGGTTTATTATTTTATCTGTTGTTTTCATGCAATGGTAACAGACCCATTGAAGTATCTCAGGCAATCAGGAATTGTATTTTCCAATTAAATTTATGCAAAAAAATTTGAACATTGGTACAAATGAAAAGTCAAACTTACTTTTTAATTTCATATGAGTTAAAGTAACTACTACTTTAGACAAAAATTAAATAGACTGCTATGATTACTAAGGGCGTACTGCAATACTATCATGGGCATTTAACTTACTTCCTTATTTAAAAGAAAGAGAAAAGAAAGGCCACTTCTTCAGCATCTATCACATGACCTGGAAGGCATTAGACTTCTCTTGTAGTGACACACTTCTAAGAGAAAATGGGACTTTATTACCCATACCCACTGAAAGTGCTAAACTGCGATCTCTGTGATGCAGGTACCTAGTCAGGTACCTGCCTACTACCTACCTACTAGACCAGAACAGAGTCCTTGAAGAGATTTTACACAAGTAGCCTACAACTGCTTTCAGATGGATAAGACTTAAGAACTTTGAGAAAAGGCTTTTAGCAATTCAGATTTCAGTGGCAGTATTTTTGTCTGTCATACATGATGGAGCCTGCCTTGAGGTGAAAAACAGATCATGCTTATAAATGGTTTAATCATCATGTTTCAATTAACACCTTTTTTAGCACAACTTACTGTTCCCTGTCTCAGTTTCCTCTCAACGTACAGATGATCGAATATATTTGATCCTGAGGAGGATCAAATATTTTAAAGTCTTCCATAGGACACCTTGTACAAAAGATGAGATACTGAAAATAGAGAAAATGAATCTTCATTTCAGCAGAGAGTGTGCCTTTAAGGCATTAATAACAAATGCTAAAACACCAACAGGAAACTTTTCCAAACTGGTTATGATTAGCTGTTCTAATTCTGTATACTGCCCCAAGGAATTTGAACACCCATTGAAACCAAGGATCTTCCTTTACACAAGGAGACATAAAACATAATCCCATCGACTTTAAGGCAAGTAACTTCCAAGGGATTTGCTACAGCGATTTATTTGCAACAGGTTTGCTGCAATAATAACTTCTCACTGCAAGTACACAATGTCTGTCTTTCGCAAAATACTTCCACTTCATTTTCTATCAGAGGGCCACAAATCCTTCGTGCCAGGATTTCATAAAATTAATAAATCTACTTCCATAATCCTTGCTGCTTTTACTGACAAATGTAATAAACTACAGGATGCAAAACTCTGGAAGCCTACTGGGATTTATTTTCCTTTTTTTTTCCTTGACAAGCTTTACAGAGTAGCACTTCTGAGACATGCTCATGTGCTGTAAACCTAATCCTTAGCAATTTCCTCTTTTCTCAAATAACCCAAATATTTTATGAATAGTGAAGGATTTCCTTTATCAGACAACACTTGCTTTTTTTTTTTTTTTTTTGCATGTAAGTTGTTCTCAGGGAAACATACTTTGAAGCAATTGGATGTTCTCAGGTTGACATTCTTAAGATACACTCCTGAGAAAACATGTAAAACTTGACAAAGAAGAAGGTGTCCTGGAGCATAAAGGCAATAAAAATGGTGAGAGAACTGTGGACAACACTGATGGGACTTGAGACCAAGAGAGCCTTCTTTTTTCTAACCCCACCACAGCGGGCATTTCAGTGCTACTTCTTGTGCCCATCTCTGTAAAAGATTTGCTTTTCTAGTGCATCAAATCCCATATGGATTGACTTTTTAGAGTTGATGAGCCAGTGAGGTCACACAGGCTTCTGACATTTTCTGTTCTTAGTTGTCTTCTCCCCAAAACGGAGGTAATGCCCACCATTCCATCTCTAACAGAAGGTTTTGCCATATTCACAGAACAACCACGCTTATGTGCCTGCCTTCTTTACTCAGGCCTGCATCTCTGCCTCCCTTCTCTAAATTGACCCCATCCTTTGGCTGCTGTAGTTTTAGTTGGCAAGTGTGTTAGTGCGCACACACATGTCTACAGTGATATCCAGTACCCTTGTGGAAACAATTCCTCAGTGCAAAGTTTACTATAGCTCTGATTCATCTGCTAAAAATTCAGATTTTTGCTGCAGGAGAAGCAGTACAAATGGAATATAGCTTTTAATGAAAAAGCCAGCACACTGGTTCCTATCACCTTCCTGCTCCCCCACATAATGGCTGCAATCACAACTCTGCCTCATCCTTCTGCTGCTGAGAGACACCCTTGATTTGCCTGGGAAGTGGGGAATAGGGCAATGTAAGCACAACTACTCCATTATTTCTTGTTTATTCTAAAAGGAACAATAAAGGGATAAACACAAATCTTGGCTGAAATAACCTAGAGGAAAAATGGTTGAGGATTTTTTTGACATTTGGTTACCAACAGGAAGTCTTAAGATAGTCTCAAACTCATTCCTCAGCAAGAAGAAAAACACCTCAAAATTTCCTTAAACTGATGAGCAACATTGAAGAAATTAATCAAATTGAAACAATTTTAATTTTGCTACACATCCAGCTCCAAATCAAATATTACAGGAGCACTGAAATTCTCAAGAAAATTCCCCACAAGGCATGGAACACAATTAGCGGGCAAAAAAGGAGAAGTATTCAGCACACCCCTCACCCTAGAAGTCCAAGCCAATTACAGTAGAAATAGTCAGTGATTCAGCACAAAGGTTCCTTGGCAGACTAGTGAGGAAAAGGCAAGACTCCAGCTGGGTCACTCAGGGAAAAAAAATGCAATAGTGCATCATAAGGGCAGGATTTGAGTTTGCAGCCCTTGAAAAGGGGGACATTTAATTCAGTTCATGTCATTACTAAAAGTACCTTCGTTTATATTTGCTTCTCAAAAACGCAAACCTAGTTTCCATCAAAAGTGGTTTGTTATCAAAGGGTCACATAGTTCTGCAACCATCAAGGGTCTCCCCCGTAGCTCAACTCAAAGAACAATGCATTTCTAGAGGAGTGGACTCTGATACATCTGGGGAGGACAGAGCGCAACCCAAAATTTCACCATCGGGGATGCTGTCAGGAGTTTTCCTAAAAGAAAGAGTGGGGTCAAAGAGAGGAGGTTCAGGTAATTTCTTTGAGTAGCATGTTGAAGGAATCTTTAACTTAACTGAAAGAAGAAATAATCTGACAAGGAAGCTTGGTGTTTGGTTGGTTGGTTGGTGGGGTTTTTTTTCCTTTTTTTCTGACAGGGGAGCCAAAACTTTGGTTATTGTCAGAGATGAGACAGGATGAGACACAGACCTTCTATCTGCCCCAGGCTGATCACTTCCAATTCTTGAGTATGTATGAACCATTCTTAAAATGAATCTGTGGAGAGCCAGAGATTAGAAAAAAAGATAATGGAGAAGATAAAACAGGGGAAGGGAGTGACAAAAACCGAAGAGAGTACAGAGCTATGGAGGGAGGAAAAAAAAATAATAAAAAAATAAAGGAGTTGAACAGTTAGAGCAGAAAATAATAGAACAGGAGGAGCAGAGGAGAGTTTGATGTGAAAAGTGATGAAAAGGTAACTGAGATGCTTATCAATGAGATTCAGAAGAAATGCTGCTGGAGCGAGAAGATAGCAGATACGTAGCAGAGTCATCACTTGCAGCTGAGGAAGTTCATATGATCACAAGAATTTTTCATAACATGCTCGGCCAACTGCGGCGGACTCCATGAATAAAGCAGCTAGGAACAGGGGTGAAATAACTGAGCTAAGGGACAGTGTGGTAGGAGCCAACAGCTGATTTGACAAAAGACAGAAAAAAGAAAAAAAGCTGATTTGAATGGATTGTGTCTGAAAAAAGTCAACTGCATGGGCTTGAGCTTCACTGATGGACAGCACGATAAAGAAAAGGAAAGCAACTTCAAGATAGATTCTCAACTTTCTCTGCAATCAAAAGTTCTCGTCCAAGAAGAACAGCTTTTAGCAATGAATTTCTCTTAAAGATAAAGCTGCAGACAGTAAAAAATATATCCTTTAGGAATATTTAAAAAGCATATGTATGTATGATGTTATTTGCCCAAAAATAAAAAGATGAAGTTAAAATAAAAGCTTTTGCTGTTTTGTTTGTTTTTTTAAAAAAAGCAACTCTGTGTCTTCTAACCTTTTTCATCATAACAGAACCACAACGTACCACAATACAAATACTGTTCATGCAAAACTATTGTCCTTATAGTGATACCAATGGTGCCAGAAGTGTGAGGTTCATAAATTTTACTGTACAGCTGGAAGCGTATGTGCGTCTGTTACTGTTCCACAGCACTCATATAAAGCATTTAGAAAATAATAATTTTGAGGTGATACTGTCAATTTTTAAATAATGCTAGATCTTTTTTTTTTTTTTCCCCCATAGTATTGCTTCAGATAACACCTGGCAATACCATAATTGAAAGAGAACAAGGGATTTATTTCCTACTGCTTCAACACAGACTGCTGTCAGAAAGCAGGTTTCACAAGGGCTTTCAGATGAGGCTATGGAATGTCCATCCTCGGAGGTTTTCAGGACTCAACCAGACAAAGCCCCAAGCGACCTGGTCTGAATTCAGCGCTGAGCCTGCTCTGGCCAGCGGGATTCTCGGGTGCAGAACGTCCGGTATGGACAATTTCAGTATTTCTCTCCTGGCAGTCAGCCTGAGCAATAGGACCCTAGTCAAACAGTGTGTTCATGACTCACTTAAGCAAATAAGAGTAAAGAACATGCAAAGGTAAACCCAGTATTTGAACAACTTCACTTGATCAGTGGGTACCTCAGTATCTGACACAGGTAAACGGGGTAAAAACTGACAAAACTAGCAGGAGGGATCACAAGTAGGCTTGATCAGTGTTATGTCTTCTGTATTACTCAGTATTGCACTTGTCTTTCACATGAAAGTTTTTAAACATAGTGCTACGTAACTTTTAATAAGAGTCAGTTCTACCTGCAATATATGAGATTAACTGACTAGGCTTCAAAAATACTTTTTCAATGCAGCCTCTCATAAGGTTCTCCCTGCTTGCATTATAGGAAAATGGCTTAAAGTTTTCTGAGGTGTCATGCAAAGATATTATCTTGAATCTCAAAAGGTTTACGATCTTGCAGTCCTCTCCCCTTTGCATGGGCAAAAAAAGAGTGTGTGAAGTGTCTTGCTAACAACAAAGTCTGTGGTTCTGGAGACCTCCTGGATGCCCCTGTCTTGTCCTTCATTGTACGGCTTAGGTCTGTTTTGACAGGCTTGGCTTCAGTCAGGCCAGTAAGCAGTGTCTAAAAATCAATGCTCATTTCAGAAGCACCTCAAGTCTGACATGTAAAAATCACTTCTGAAAAACTCACGTTTTAAATACACTAAATACTTGCAAACTTGAGAAAAACAGAAAAATGTAAACCATTAAAAAAATTATAATTTTTCAGATTTTCTGTTTGCCTATGGATTTACATTGCCCCTGCAATATGCCACAAACATTAAACTTTCAATTGGAAGCAAATGAGAACAATTCTCAGCCACCTCTTTCATAAAAACCCTTCAATCATTTGTAATGTTTTTTGACCAGTAAATAATAGAGCTGCTTCACTGAGCTATTTAAGTCATATTACTTACAGCTGGAGAAAAATGAGTAACAGTCATTTTCTAGGGAGGCCAAAAAATACGATACACTCATGCAAACTAAATTAGATTAGGAATTTTTTGCCATTGGTTTGAGAAGATAAAGGATAACCTTTTCAACTTTTTCTTTGCCTGGCATTGCATTTATATTTTCAAATGAAAGATCTCAAACACGGAACTTCATGAGTGTTAATAGATTTCAGTCCTATTGCCAATATGCTGAGACTAAATACAGATGGAACTACTGAAATATTGCTGTAGTTGGAATGTCCGTGGCAAGTCTTTTAAAACAACATTCAATGGCACTTAATTTTTTTCTCAATCATGTGGTATCAAATTATGCACCACTGTGCAAAGGCTTGTTAAACAGACTCCTGAGAAAGCATCTTCACAAAGTTGTTTTTTTTTTTTTTAGCAGGCATTGGGCAGGGGGAGAAGGTAGATCTGAAGGTTTGACATTTTCCTGCACGGTCTCACTTCTGTCCTCCGGTGTGCACTAAATACCTGCGCAGTCTCAGTGGCCGCAGTAAGGACAGCACCCAGACGTGTAGACAGGAGTCAGAGCTCTGACTAGACAAAGGTCCATTGCTTATGTTGGTACTGCACACGTAGCTCTTCTCAGAGAGCACTGGGCAGAAAGACGTTTCACCTACCTGCTTATGCCATTGTTATTGTTTTTCAAATCCTGCATTTTGACCTCACACTTACAGTGGATGAAATCTGATCACTGCGCAGCATGTCTCAGCACAGCTTCCCCACAGGCTACGGAGCCTTGTTAATAAACAAACAGGGCTACTCTCCAGTAATGGTCAATTCCTACGCTGCAACGCTTGCAGAATCACCACCGAGGGGTTCGGAAAGAAAAGGAAAAGTTAAATAAGGGAAGCATAGTGGATCCATTGTCTTCTGAACCTCCTGCCATTTTCCATCACTTTCTCATTAAAAAATGGAACATTTGAAAGCATATTCAGAGTACATACTTAATTTTGAGTTATTGCTATTGTTTTTAATCTAGACAGAGGCTCAGCTGAACCAAGAACTGCACAGACAATTAGAAGAAAACAACCCTTAATTTGAAGAGTTTACAGGCTGAACTTACACTGCTGAGCTGCTTAACAGTACAGAGCCTCAAAAATTCAGCAAAAGATACCAAAATACATTCATTGAAATGAAAGGTGGAATAAATAGATAGAAAAGGTTCTGGTTTTCAGCATAATCCAAGGCCTATGTTAAACTCCTATCAGACAGAACCTGCTCTCTGCACCTCACACTATTCCCAACCAGCCAGCTTTACAGGAGACAATTACAGAATATATTGGCAAATTACCTGGGAGGTAGCAGACAGACATCTAGCCTTTCTCTCCTACAACTTTTAACTTCACTAACAGAAGCAACTCAGGAGTTTCTCAGAAACCTACTCTTCAAAGAGTAACTAAAATATCCGTAACAAATTTCACCAAAGAGCTGCAACCATTTGCTGTATGCTGACTAGTATTGTCTCAATGCTTCTTCAAGCTCTTTATCGATTTGTTTTCTCCTGTTGTACACTTAAGATTGCAAACTCTATGGGGAAGGGTCTGCTTGTTTATTTGATTTATGCTTAGGAAACAGTGCCTATGGGGATCTGATCTCCAAATATGTATATATTATAATGAATATATGAAGAACTTAACTACCACAACTACTTTGTCCTATACAGAGTTCAGATTTCTAAGATAACTTCCTCACCAATTTCATGTCAATAAACGATATTCTCTAATTAGAAATGTTTCATATAACTGTATTTAAGAAGAGCCAGCAGCTCTGAAAGGTTTAAGTAATGAGGAAAAAAAAACGCACAGAGAGGCTACTTATTACATTGTACAAACTAGCTGACGTTACAAGAAACATCCATCTTGCACTAACTATAGATAATCAGTTTTAGATCATCTCTTCTGGGCCTTCTGCCTCTTAGGAACTTAGAGCAAATGAAAAGTATAAATTCATTAAATATCTGTATGTCTGAAGACATTAAAGAAGTAATGTTTGCCCCATTATATCTTAAATTAATAACTAAGGTGTTTTTCCAAGAGCATGAGGAGCCAAAAGTGGAAATTATGACCCTCTCATTTAAACAAGAAACTATCTTTCTCTGATCAGGCAACCCAAATGTACGCAAGCAACTACTCTCAAACAGTTACAGTCAGTCTCAGTGATTCTGCCCTCTGTGTATGAACAATGTATATGACTTAGTTCATGATACACATTGTATATGCAACCTCAATTAATTGTTTGCCCAGTAACAGTTTGGAGTATCAGGAAAAAATAATATCTCTCAGCTGTGGCACTGGCTGTGGTTTTAGTTTGTTTTGCTTTTCCATTAGGAATCTGGTATTTGTGGCTGACATTTTTATTGCATTAATGGCAGGAAACAATATGAAAAGAATGCAGACAGAAGTGGAAAGCATTAACAGAAGTATTTAGACCCATTGCAGGGACATTCTAATTATGATGGTGAGTAATAGACATGTAGCGGAAAAGGCCAGGTTCATGGAATGAGCTTCACACTTTAAATTTGAGTTTCATGTCTAAAAAGCTGAAGAACTGCAAAATGTTAAAGAATGTTTGTTCTTTACAGCATTGTACTAGATATCGGCCCCTTCAGTTGTGCAAACTACAAAGTACAGCAGCATGAGACAGCAAAAAAATTTAAGTTGTATCATCACACAGCTTCATTGGAAAGTCTGATTATTAAAAAATACCTAGGGCTAAATCTCCAATTTAAGGTGCTGTTGGTTGTTTTAAGTTGTTTGTCTTTGCAAACACAGCTTGAGTTTCTGGCATTTGCAGTAAAAGGCTGAGGCATGATGAAAACTTGGGGTCAATGTGTCATGCTCAATTTGTTATTATAGTAAGAAGCACAGTATATTCTGTACTAATTGCATTTACTCATTGCCATATTTACTTTCATTAAAAAGCAACGACAAAACCAATATTGCTGTTTAGTTTTACTCAAAGATGCAACAGATTTTGTTATTTGCTGGGAAACCGAATACATCAAAAAAACTTATTACAGAATTTATGTACAGTTGGAGATATATCCAGCTTCATCTTTTTAAATGAGGAGCAGATCTAACCACCAGAGCAGTTAACAGAAGACTTCCCCTTACACTTCAGCAGGCATTGGATTAAAGCATTGTTTTTTGGTGAGTCACAATTTGCTACAGCTGTCATTTTATCAGTGTTGCAGTCCTTATTTGTGAGCTTCAATACATGCTTTCTTTTTATTTTGAACTTTGGAAGTTTTCTTGTGCGCTACGAAGGATGGCTTTTTCAGGAATTGATATATTTAAAAACTCTTTTTGGAAGAAAACTGAATGTGAAATGTATTGATCTCCAATGTACAATGACCTCCACAGCTCGGCTGCAAATGGTAGCAGCTAAATTTGGTACAGTCACTGCAGTTGGGTCCTACGACTGTTTGTACATGTGAGTAACTGTACGTATTGACCGCTTCCACAGGTTCAAAGGGACTACTCACTTCAGCACTTACCAATGTGCATGGGTGTTTGCAGGATCAAAGCCTCACTAGGAAGCAGAAAGAAAACATCTCCTTGGAGGGAGCTACCACACAGAAAATACATGAGGGGTAAGGAACAAAGAGATATTTCAAGATGAGGTACTGCACTGAGAATAGATGAGTCATGGAAAAGATGCTAAGTGATTCATTAATACCAGAAGCTTAGCCAATAAAGAATGCCCAAGTATGAAACTAATGACTCTGCTTTTGCAATACTACCAAACTATTTGCTTTTGTAAACTTAACACGGGAATAATTTTCTCCCATTTTGAAAATTTATTATGCAATTACTTGTCACGTTAATAAACTGTATGCGTGGCTGTGATAACGGTTGCTCAAAATACTGAGGACTTTACAGTTTTTGTTTTAAAAAAGAAAAACACTAGGAACTTCAAGTCCTGCCAATTTTTCCTCCCTGCCAAGTCCTATTAGCATAAATGAACGGTTTATTTTAAGAAATGCCTGATAAATTACTCTACACAATCAGTAATGAGGGTACTGTCAGCAAAGGAGAATCATTTCCAAAATTTACTTGGCACAAATGAGTGGTTGACTAGCTCACAATCATGTTACATGGCCTGAGGCCCTGTTTTATTCCATAAATCTGCCTGACCTCTTCAGGGTGAAAATTAGTGATTCTATAGAAAAAAGGTAGCTAGGCAAAATTGTGCTGGTTTGTGCATTTTCTCCTTTTTACAAAAAAATAACACATTCAAACTATCTGTAGGACTATTCCTATAGCTTCATCTGTTTTGGCAGACTGAATCTGCATCTTAAAATATTGTCATGGGATGTATATTAAAATTGCACATCTTTTTCCTATCAGAAATTACAAGAAACAAAATCACAAAGCCAAGAAGGATACAATCTCTTAAGAAAAAATGAGAGGCCATGAGTCTCCATCCTGCTTCAGTTCGTCTCTTAACGTGAGTGTGTTATCTAACAAATCAATTCTTTCCTTTTTAGAATATAGTTTCAAAAGTAGAGAGGAATCCCTTGGCACGGATTATTGTGTCAATTAGCAACTAAAGCCAATAATCATTCATCATCTCTTCTAAACATTCCCTGGTAAAAGTCCCTAAATGCTTTACTCATCATTGCTATGGAATTCATTACATTAAAGCAGGGGGAAAACCTTTCAAAGAAATAATTTAAGATTATAAGATGAAAAAAAAAAAAAAAGGCCTAAGAAATCATTTATGCTCCCCTCTCCCACCACTGCAAATTATTTCCAATTTTCCTTTTTTTTAAATTCCATTGTTAATGCTTTGTCCAGCCTACTTTTACAAGTCCCACATGATAGTTTTCCAACACTCCCTTGAAGACCGCTTGACTGGTTAAAAGTTTTTTATTAAAATTTTCAGAGTATTTCTAATAGGGTTGGTTTACTCTAAGTTAGAATACTAGATCAGAACCTTCTGTGACTCCTAACAGGATACAAAAGTGTCTAATATAATTTAATCTGCACATAACTTGTGTATCGTGTGCCAAGTTCTTCATGTCTAACCATACATTAAATATATGGCCAAACATTCATATGCAAATACAATGCCTAATACAAGTACGCAGGCAAGCTATATAAAGTACAGATGAAGAGAAAAGGTCCCACCAGTCTTGTGAAGTTTCATAGCAAAAGGATACGCAACAACTGCCTCCCGAGAGGTCTGTTGTGAATCCCGCTCTGCTTGTCAAGGCACAGCTGCGGTACTGTCAGTCAGATGTCGCACTACCTGCCTTTCGACAGCACGGCGAAGGGCCCGGAGAGCTGAGCAGCAGCAGAGAGCTGTGCAGACCTGACTTCTGGAGCCGAACGGCACGCTGACGGACAGATCCAGAGTACGAGTTCTCTGTGCTGCACCCAAAGGTGTCCATAACTACTATGAAATACAGGGTGGAAGCAGATGCCAGCAGAAAGTACAGCACTCATTGCGCTTCAAGGCTTTTGTTAAAATGTAGCCTGACATTGCAGAAAAGCTTATCTCTGCCTAAGTGTAACGGTGTGAAACAACAAGAAAAGACATATTTCAGAGACTTTAAAGTCTCTCAAGCTTTCTCGCTTTTCCATATTAAGTTGATTCCAGGCAGCTGCCTAATGAAAAGCTTGTTTCTCCAGAGTGGGGTTCTGAACACAAAACTTTATTTAACCCACATGAAGCACATAGCACACGTTTTCTGCCAGAAAAAACACTGAGGAGCAAACAAAGCAAACCTGCCAGGTCAGACACCTTCCTGGAAGAAGGTTGCATCTCATTTCTTGGGCCCAGGATTTAACATCAGAAGGGAGAAATGTTTTTCACTTTTGGGGGTTGATCCTGATGTTGCAAAGGGTACAGGTGGAAAGCCAAAACAAATCTGAAGTGCCTCTAGGGATAAATTTTTATTTTCTCTATTTCTATATGAGACTTGTATAAACAGCTTATGGGTACACTGTACAGGAACAAAAGGAACATCTACTCCATACTGGTGTTGCATTCTCCTGCAGCTACAACTGTACAGACACCAGCTCTGACCACAGAACACCTTCAGAGCACCCTGCAGAACAGTTCTGCTGAAACTCAATGAATCAAGAGTGTAAGTTAACAGTGCCTTTGCCATGGTCATATGTATTTTTATATTACTTTTCCTTCAAGCAAACTATGACAACTTTTGCAAGAAATTAGACTTTGAGCTTCTGTTAGCATCAAGATTACATTAACTTCTTTATTTTTACTTCTTTGGTATTGCTCACTCACTTTGATTTTGATTTTGAGTGGGCACTGTCTTCAGATTTCCCTCTGCTACTAACTTGAGCCTTTAGCTTTTGCTATTGCTGCAAGCAGATTTTTGATGGTTAGGCCAGACCTGTTCTCCTACACAATGGTATCAAATCATTGACTTTTTTCATGGCTTTTTACTAATTCGTTGCACTGTCTATTGTTTCCCTTTTGTACTGCAGATTTGGTTTAGCTGTGTCAAGGTAAAAATTAGAAAAGGAGATGGCAGAGGGAAGGGGAAGAGATGCTGGAATGTGTTTGTTGAACAATGCAGAGTAAGGACTACTCACCTGCACTGTTCTTGTTACCAAGCTCTTTGTTGCCAACTTGACCCAGGTGAATGTGACCTGTTCTGTGCTAAATCGCTTGAAATGTACTGCCAGGCATATTTAGTTTTCAGACAGAGTCTGGTACTCCAGACCTCACAAATATACTTCTAGATATGCCTTAACTCCTGTCACAGTCTTTGCTCGCATGTCCTCCAGAAAGCCTTACAGCAGCTGCAGCAGTAAGCTTGTCAGACCATTAGGTTTTACTCTCTTTTTTTTTTTTTTCTTTGCATTTTAACCAGGGGCGATATTTCATGAAGATGATCAGCAGTCTCCTGTTGTCAGTCAGAGGTCCGATCACCTCAAATTGCAATTTCTTTGCTCCGACTTGGGCATACGTGCTTAGTCAACAAACTATCTGGCTCATTTCATGCAGACCTTTATCAGTAGGTCTGAAGTATATTTCAGGCTCGCTGTAACACCCTCTAAGCCTTCTGGAACTGCTGTTCAGTTCCCTTCAAACAAAATCCTACTTTGCATGTACAGCTCATCCCTGACAGAGTAAAATGGAGTAACTTCCTGTTGCAACAGCTACCTCAGACTGCCACGGTTGGTACAGAAACTGATTTACTGCCTGCTCTTCAGAGGACTGCCTGAAGCCTACCATTGGAGATGCAGTTTTTGTTCCATAAAATCATGTCTATTGTATCCTGGAAGACACATCCTGTTCAGTGCATCTGCCACTGACAGCAATTTTCTTGGTAAATACCTTATTTTCATATTATACTGCTAAAGCTTTAAGAAGAAACAAATCTGAGTACAAACCCACAGTTTTGTCCAGGTTCCTTCTAGCGAATTTTGGGCAAACGCGATAGTTGGTAGCAGTGCTAGCTAGTACTGAAAGGTGAACTGAAAGAACTGCATTTCAGAAAAGATGGCTCTGTGGTTCCTTTTTATTTCCTGTCTTTAAGTGAATGTTCTGGGCTGCTTGGTTTGCATTAGCACTGCTCCTAACCTACTTCAGAACAAAATAATGTTGCTTTAGCTACCCTACAGAGTCTTAGGAGCAGCCTCTGCCTTCTGATTTTCCTCACTGTTTTAAAGACCTCTGATAATTCTAGGAAAAAATCACTATCACTAAAAAGGATTGGCCTTCTATCATTTTGAGTGCTTTCCTAATTGCGCTGAATTTTCCAGGGTCTTGCTGCCATCTCCATAGATGTTAACTATCAGAAAACAACACAGTTTTTCTCAATTCTACATGTCTACATTCAGTCTCATATTTTGCTTATTACATAGTGACATTGACTGTCTCTTTTGTCAGATCATTAATTTTTAATAGCTCTGTCACCAGCTTCACAAGCCACATGTCTGGGAATCCTTCCCAGCTTCAATTTACACTGGAACACCTTAGAGGTTGGGCCCAGGTCAAAAGCATGTACATCAGGCAATTATCTTCCAAAAGGTGTAGTCAGTGTTGTCACACAGCTCATGGACACAATGTGGTAAAACTCAGTCTTAGCCTCACAAACAGTGATGTTAACCAGATGATAAATTATACAGTCTATTGCCTATTAGTGGTGATAAGCAGCAACTTCTTTACAATGATATATTTAGTGGTTTGGCTAAATGAAGATCCTCAGTTTACTCCAAATTTTACTCAGCATTAATTAAGCATCTGAGTCATTCTCTGAAAGTTTCAATGGATATAACATTGCCATTTCTTAGTTGAGTTATCAACTTTTTGTCATTACTTTGCCATTATGAACAAAACTGCATCTTTCCATGCAATTAATTTCTCTGGATCTATGAAAGGCAGCCAGAAGACATCTTTCTTTTAAGTGTAATCTCTGTGTTCTCCACCTCTATTACCACTTTTTATATTTCCTGAGCTGTAACACACTGAACAGAAAGTCTTGCTATGTTTTCTGCTTTTTACATGATTTTCCAGGATCCAGACAGTTTTCTTTCTGTCTTCTGAATTGTTTTAGTACATACCCTGCACCATGCGCCTGCATTCCTGGTCAATCTGTCTCTGTCCTGCTTCCCAATTTCCTTTAGTTTGACCCTGTGAACTTGTTCTGCACTAACAACACTGTTTTGATCCTTTTCCTAGACAGTTCAGCTGCCCTTGCCATTTGAAGAAATGTCTCCATTTCCTTCAACAGTGTCTCCTGGATGCTGGAATCATTTGCCTCATATATGTTCCTGTCTCTCATTAAGCTATCTTTCACATCTCCAAAAGTACATGTGGATGCCAGAGTATGTGCCTGTAAGACAGGCATCTATTCCTGCTTCTGATTCTTGGGTTCAGATAAAAACACAGTCACATTCCTTCTGGGGTCACAGTATATCAAATACTTTCATCAGCTGCTACAGTGTCTTAGGTATTATTAGTACCAACAATGCTTCATTCACTTCACTTTTTCATCAGAAGTGATAGTAGAAATGTTTTGTCATAGTCTTCTCATCTTTACCCTCCCTAGTCAATGCTTTACTCAGTATATATTAGTACTGCTACACTTGAGAAAGGAATTTTTGTATGGAAATTCAGCTTTCTTAGCGAAGTTACTGTCTCATGGCTGTTCATTGCCTCATGGCTGCTTGTTTTCTCTCTTTAAAGCTCTTGCATTATTTGTCTTTCAGTAATATTTTATTCTTACTGTCAGTCTCACCCAACTGGCTGTTGTATCACACTGTTCTTTACTACATAAGACATAATAAAATGAGAGCGCCCCACATTTTTTAAGTCCAGTGGCACTCTGTTGAGAGAATTACCTGCAGAGATCCTTCTATTGCCATTAACATCCCAGCCACAAGCACACAAACCAGCTGTTTGATGATTTCTTCAAATCTCTTTTTCCTGTTAAGATCAGTGCTTCTCTCTGCCAGCTCCATGTCTTGCTCAGCAAGGACAACACTTGAGAAGATGTCGTGGTTTAACCCGTCCAGCAGGTAAAACAACCACACAGCCCTTAGCTCACATGCAAACACCCACCCCCAGAGGGATGGGGGAGAAAATCTAAAAGGAAAGAAAAAAGTAAAACTCGTAGGTTGAGAAAAAGACAGTTAAATAGGACAGAAAAATAAGATGATACTACTAATAAATAATAATAAAATAAACAAGAATACATAAAACAAGTGATGGACAGCACAATTTCTTACCACCCGAAGCTGACGCTCAGCTAGTTCCCGAGCTGCCCTGCCTCCCAGCCAACCCCCAGTTATATATGGAGCATGATGTCATATGGTATGGAATACACCTTTGGCCAGTTTGGGTCAGCTGTCCTGGCTGTGTCCCCTCCCAGCTTTCTGGGTACCCCCTGCTTTCTCATCGGCAGGGCAGTATGAGAAGCTGAAAAGTCCTTGACTGCTTGGCAACAGCTAAAACCATCAGTGTGTTATCAACATTATTCTCATCCTAAATCCAAAACACAGCACTATACCAGCTACTAGGAAGAAAATTAACTCTATCCCTGCCAAAATCAGGACAGAAAGCCAGAAAGTAAGAATCTCATTAATATCTTTATACTGGTAAGGCAACAAAAGACTGAATTACATCGCGTGCCACCTCACAACCACTGTTGTCTTTATTCCACAGAGACTGCCCATTCTCTCTTAAGAATGCAGGTATTCCAACCATTTATTTTAAACTAGTTGCTGAAAAAAATGCTTTAATACTTATACAAAGCACTGAAAGCTGAACATAAGACAAACTGCAGAAGAACATCTCCCTTGCAACAATAAGACAGAGCCTGTGCCATTCAGGATTGTGAACACTGTAGACAGAATCAAGGGGTGAAGGCAATGCACAGTGTTACGGGTGACAGCTCTTAGGACAAGCAGAATAAAAAGGCGGGGGGGGTGTCCCCCAAAGATTACTTTCTTTTTCAGCTATTTGTGCATGAGCTATTCTGCCTGCCCTGTAATTTCTATGACCTCCAAGCCTCCCTTGGATTATGAATACCTATTGTTGACTTAATTGGCAGAATAACAAGAAACATCTGCCAAACAAACCCAGTTTCTTAACCTCTGCTGGTCTTGGACACATTATGACTGTATGGGAAAGAGTAATGAGTTTTGTCTCTATGAACCAGCCCTGATCCTCTGCTTTCATAATTCAGGGAGTAATTTCCAGTGTACATCAGAAAACCAATATACAACAGAGATTTCAAAAAGGCTGTCTCATTGTCAGGTGCCCATCTCACACGGCCAATGGAATATATCCATAATACTAATGCCAGAATGGAAGGACAGAATAAAATTGTCAAAAGAAAAAGGTCTTACTTGTGAGTAAAAAACTTTGGAGGGAGCTGGGTGGACACGCAGGTGGACAGAAGCTATAAAGAAGATGTAACTTAAGATATTTTAAAATTAGAATATACTAGAATAGAACAGAATAGAATGGTTGAGTTGGAAAGGATCTACAATGATCATCTGGTCCAATTACCTGACAACTTCATCTGTCCAGTGGAGGCCTGGATCTTCTGGTTGTGACTGCCTGGAGCTGGACTCCAGCAGGCGACTGCTGGGCAAAAGCCTCCTTAACACAGCTCTCAGGCTCCACCCTTCATGCTTGGCCGTCACCAGCTGTAGGACACAGGGACGGTCACGCTCAGGTCTTTTGGATTTGGATTGCAGAAAAGCACCGCCCACGAAACGGAGGTTTCCTTGTCCACATTGTATTCTGGATTCCATGGCATCCCTTGGGCAGAAAAGGCTCTGTCTCACAGTAGGCTTGTACGGCCCCCACCCTCCTAACCAGCTGAAGCTCTGACAGAAGACATATCCCCGACATCAGTAAAGCTGGCGTGAAGAACTGCAGGGCAGAAAGAGCTAACAGGACGTCAGGTGGAGCGCCGTGCGTTTCTGCTCCCGTTTGGAAGCATTGGAGTGAGTAGGCAAATGTTCCTGGAGGCATGACTAGATCACTGGGGCACTAGGAGCCACCACCAGTGTGATCCAGGCCAATGCATTCTGGCGTGTCAGGCAAGAAAGGCAAGCAGTGCGTAAAGCCCTGCTGAGCACTCCTGTACTCGTACCACTCTGGCCGTTTCGCATTCCTCAGGTTCGAGAAAGACAAATTCCCAAATCCTGGGACAAAGGCAGACAAAGACGAAGCAGTCGATGAGGGGCATGGCAGGCCTCCAGAAGAAGACGACAACTGGAAGGAGCACGACAAAGGCTGAGAGGGCTGCCCTGGCTTTCAAGAAAGGTATCGAGGATGGAGGCCAAAGGAGGAAAAGAGCTATTGAAGTGCAAGGGAGAATATGGCCAAGAAGACAAAACAATTCAGGACTTTTTTCCCAGAAGACGACCTCACTGGAAAGAGTCTAGTAGCAAAGGTCCCTTGGGGCT